>CM055855.1:28972201-28987201 GCA_029490765.1 Euthynnus affinis
ACGTCCTCAATTTCTCTGATTTCATCTTCGTGAATATTTTTTATATTTTGATGTTTTAAAACAAACAACTGATGAATCAATGAGGAGAAATAATCAACTGATCAATAATCAATAATGTCATTTTAATATTTTAAAATTATAAAATTTAACATTTTAATTGTTTAATTTTCTTTATTTTTAAATAAAACTTAAATTATTAAAGATGTTTTCTGATTCGTTGTATTTTTTCCTCCAGCGATGAGTCACCTGAACGGCCAGCGTCTCCATGGAAACGTGATCCGGGTGACGCTGTCCAAACACCCGGTGGTGCAGCTGCCTCGCGGGGGGGCGGGGCAAGAAGAGCAGGCGCTGACCCGAGACTTCTCAGGCTCCGCCCTCCACCGCTTCAAGAAGCCCGGATCCAAAAACTTCAACAACATCTTCCCGCCGTCGGCGACGCTGCACCTCTCCAACATCCCGTAATAACCTCGCACCACGGCGACCGCCGCACGCCGCACGCCGCCGGCAGTTTCTTCTTCATGTGTTTGCAGCCGGTTCTGATTGTTTGTTGTTGTTTGTCGTTTCGCAGCTCGACGGTCGGCGAGGACGCGCTGAAGGATTTATTCTCCTCCGCCGGGTTCACCGTCAAAGCCTTCAAGTTCTTCCAGTGAGTAAACAAACAACAACAACAACAACAACACAAACAACAGCTGTAAACAAACATGTAAACAAACAACAACAACACAAACAAGAGCTGTAAACAAACAACAACAACAACAACACAAACAACAGCTGTAAACAAATGTAAACAACCATAAAAACAAACATAAACAACAACAGGAGAGTTTCTTATTCACACTACACTACCCATGATCCTCGGCGGCTGCCAGTCAGGTGTCAATCAGAGCGTTGCCGTGGTTACTGAATTCACACAGCGTCTGCATCCTGGGAGTCGTAGTCGACCTCTGACCTGAAATCAGCTGATCATAAAACATCAATAACCGATAAAAGCTGTTATGATGTGAATCAGTGATGATGTCACTTCCTCTGATGTCACAGGAAGGACAGGAAGATGGCGCTGATGCAGCTGGCGTCAGTGGAGGAAGCCATCGACGCTCTGATCGCTCTGCACGACCAGCAGCTCGACCACAACCAGCACCTCCGAGTGTCCTTCTCCAAGTCCACCATCTGACCCCTGACCCCTGACCCCATCTGACCCCATCTGACCCCTGACCTCCGAGTGTCCTTCTCCAAGTCCACCATCTCACCCCTGACCCCATCTGACCCCTGACCCCATCCGACCCCTGACCCCATCTGACCCCTGACCCCATCTGACCCCATCTGACCCCTGACCTCCGAGTGTCCTTCTCCAAGTCCACCATCTGACCCCTGACCCCATCTGACCCCTGACCCCATCTGACCCCTGACCCCATCCGACCCCTGACCCCATCTGACCCCTGACCCCATCTGACCCCTGACCCCATCCGACCCCTGACCCCATCTGACCCCTGACCCCATCTGACCCCTGACCCCATCTGACCCCTGACCTCCGAGTGTCCTTCTCCAAGTCCACCATCTGACCCCTGACCTCTCAGTCCACCATCTGACCTTTGACCTCCGAGTGTCCTTCTCCAAGACCACTGCCTGACCTTTGACCCCAGTAAAGGGTCATGTGACCCCTGCAGGTCGGCCGAGGCCCCAGCCTGTCAGCAGTTAGCTTCATGTTTAACTAGCCGTTAGCGTAACAGGAAGTGAGCCGTGGCGTTGCCGTGGCGTTACCATGGCGTCCACACCGACCTGCGTTCAGCGTCGTGACAAACTGTTCACACGTCGGCGCCACGAGAAGAAATCCAGTGTTTATATTTATTGATGATTTTATTTCCTGCTGTACTGATCGAATCTGACAGATCGATCAGCTGATCGATACAGACTTGGAGCAGGAGTCCAGGCGGATCAATACATTTGATTAAAAGTGTTTCTGAAAGGTTTCTATCAGCGATCAGCCTGCTAGCGTTTGGTTTAGCATTAGCATTAGCATGTTAGCTTCAGTCTGACAATGACGCAGCGTTTTCCTGTTAGCTTCCACTTTAGCCACAGTAGCTAATAGCATTTAGCTCCAAGCTAAGCTACGTGTTAGCTTTGATTACTTTGTTCAGACAACAAAGCAAACTGGAGACAAAATGGCGGCAGAGCGCCGTCGCCGACGTTAATCAGTTTTTAAAACAGCGGCAGAAACACTCGGATACTCATCAGCTGGACGCAGCTCAGTAATCAATAATCAATAATCAGACTGATGTTTGACTCATTAATGAATTAAATTTTCAGGTTTTTTATTGATCAAAGTCGCAGAAACGAAACTGTTTGTTTGAATCTTTAATAATTCGGAGAATAACTGATCTTTGTCACGTTATTGATCAGAGAATTGATCAATCATTCAGCACCAACAGCGTATAGCTAATGCTAAGCTAATGCTAAGTCGGTGCTATCAGGCTAATAGCTAGCTAAAGTCAGAGCTAACCGTTTTGTAGCTCGTTAGCATCAGTGCTGAGGTTTTGGGGCCTCTGACCTCTGAACCCTTGTTTTCCCTCCTGACCTTTGACCTTTGGATCTGACCCGCCGACCCAGACTTCAGGGCTTCTGATTGGCCCGCGGTCGGGAAACAAACGGACCAATGGGAGGACGACCCCGATGACCAACGAGCTTTCTGTGCCTACAAACCCCCGCCGACGCCGCGTCACAGCGAGGGGTCATCGCCATGGTTACAAAGGTTACAGAGCACATTCCTGAGCAGACTGTAGTGATGCATTGTGGGTAGTGGAGTCCGAGGACGAGTTACTTTTATTTTTGTCGAATAAAAAATCCAAAATAATCAGAAATGATTTTATAGTTAAAAACGGAAGAAAATTCGGTCGAAAGATTTTTAAAATTTTTGTTTCAACTTTTAACGAAAAAATCAAAAATCTGTTGAACGTTTTTCATTTTTTCTCTTTAAATCTTTTTACTTTTGTTTGATTTTTAATCGATTTAAAACTTTTTCATGAACTTTTGGAGAATCTGAAGGAAACGCCGCACGCTGCCGTCTGATTGGCCGCTGGTGGACGCCGCACGCTGCCGTCTGATTGGCCGCTGCTGGACGCCGCACGCTGCCGTCTGATTGGCCGCTGGTGGACGCCGCACGCCGCCGTCTGATTGGCCGCTGCTGGACGCCGCACGCTGCCGTCTGATTGGCTGAACAGCTGTTTGTGTTTGGTGGCGATCTGACAGACTTCTTCTTCTTCTGTGCCTTATTTCTGATTCTTCTGCTGGTTGTTGTTTTGTTTCGTGGTGTTTGGTGGCGGGTCGAAGTTCATCCATGAGTTTTGTAGACTTTTTTCACTTAGTTGGAAAAAATGGTTTCACTGGTTTTACTGGTTTTACTGGTTTTACTGGTGTTACTGGTTTTACTGGTGTTACTGGTTTTACTGGTCTTACTGGTTTTCTTTGCTGTCGTACTGTGGTCGACTCTTCGGGAGGGTTTTTTAATCATGAATGTATTTATACTGTAAACAACAAACAGGTAAAGCTTCGGAGGCCCCGCCCACCTGTCGTACCTGCGCGTGTGTATTTATATGTGTGTGTATATATTTACGTGTATGTGTGTGTGTATCGAGCTGAGCAGTGATTGGTTGATCTTCCCGCCTTTTTTTTCTATTAAAAACATATTTAATTCAAATTCAGTTTGTTTTGATTTTAATTGTTTCTTTAAACAGGAAAGAAAACAAACAAACAAACAAACAAACAAACAAACAGGAAGCTGCAGATTCCCAGTTTGACCTCTGACCTCTGACGTTAACATGTTTCTACGTCACGTGTGACCGCAGCGTCACGGCGAGCAGAAACGTGATGAGCACGTCTGTTACACGCATGTAGAGACGTCACATGTAACACGTGTGATCATAGCGTGTTACAAACATGTTTCCTACATACGTGAAACTTGTTACACGTCATGTTACACACGTGTTAAATACCTTTAACGTGTAACATGTATGTAACATGTATGTAACGTGTAAAGGACTTTAATGTAAACTACAGATCATTTTCATTATTGATTATTTTAGTTGTTTGATCCATAAAATGAATCAGAAGAAACTAAATACTCAGAATCGATCGATCGATTATCAGAACAGCTGATTGATCGATTGATCGCTGCTAATGTGTGAAAACAATTTTAAATATTTACTAATAAATAGTTTGAATTATTTGGAACCTGATCAGAAATATTAAATAATAATTTGAAAAGCTTTGATGGGAAGCTGCTCCTGTGACCTCTGACCTCTGACCTTTGACCTCTGACCTTCATGAAACTGACAGATTGTTTTTCTGAATGTTAAGATGATGTGAAGTGATGCATTCTGGGAGCAGCTGACATCATCATCATTATTATTGTTGTTTATATTCGAGGAAACAAACGTTTATTTATTCTGAGTGACAGGAAGTTGCAGCATGAACTGAATAAACAAACCCATCAGACAACCAATGGCTGTGCTCCGTTCCTGTAAGCCCCGCCCACAAACAAACAAAACACGTCAACAAGTTTTTTTAAAGGATAAAACTTTATTGTTCCTGTGTTGACACAATCCTCAACTGTGATTGGTCGGTTCGCAGACTACAGCAGATAATTGTCATTTTTAAAAAAACAACAACAACAACAACAACAATAAACAAAGTAAGAATCCGACTGGACGACGGCCACGAGAGGGTTCGTCCGACTGGAAGGTGATGTCATCAACCAAACCCCCCGCTGGCTACGCTAACAGCTAACAGCTAACGGTAAAGCAACAAACACACACACACACACACACACACACACACACACTCTCTCTCACACACACTCAAACACACACACACACACAAACACACAGTTACAGTGTTCAGACAGCAAAACAAAAAGTTCAGAAATGTGAGTTTTTCTTCTACAAATGACGAGTTTGTGTCTCCGGTTTGGTCCTGTGTTTGTTTGTTTGTTTGTTTGTTTGTGTTTGTGACTGGTATGAAATGTTTCGACCGTTCGTCAGAATACTGGAATTCATTCAGTGCTGATTTTTTTTTTGTTTTTTGGGTCGGGGAAGAAAATAAAAAAATCCTCTGCTCTCATTGGCCAGTTCTCTTGTTTCTATGGCAACACTTTTCCTCGCTGTGATGTCACAGACGAGGAAGAAAAACACGACATTTTCTGTAATTTAAGACTCAGAGATCAATAAATATCTTTTAATCAAATTATGAGAATCTGATTTTGTAATTAATTAATTATTTTTTTTTATTTACAAAACATCAGTTTCATAATTAAAAAGATCAGACGACAGAAATTACACAAAATGTCTCGAGTCGTGTCGTCAGCGAACGTTTCCCAAAAAACACGTTTTTTATTTATTCAAAGACAAAACAATCAGCCAATCAGGAAGTCTCTTTCCTTCCTTCTTTGTCCTCATTGGCTGATTTTATTCACGTTTATTCGTCACCTTAAAGCCGCACCGATCAATACCGATCAATACCGATCAATAATCAGATTCACTTTACACTCAAAGAGGAAACTGAAATATTTATTTATTATTATTTTACGTCGTTTCGCTCTGGAGTTTCGTCCCGTTGCCGTCGGAAACGCTGATGTGCAAAGAAACGTAAAAGTTGATCTGAAGCTAAACGGTTGTCATGACGACGTAACGGCTCTGAACGCTTCCGTCCAATCAAACGACAGCTTTCAAATTATTTGCTTTTTTTTTATTTTATTTTATTTATTTTATTTATTTATTTATTTATTTATTAGGGCCTGTAGTAGCGCCACCTAGTTGGTTTTTGGGAGTTTTTTTTTTAACTTTACTCCTTGCAAAAGTGATGGAAGCAAATAAAACGTCAAACTACATCAAACTTTACAGCACGTTCTCAGTCAGGTCACATGACCGCCAGCAGACAAACAACCGATTATTGATCGTTTGGTTTGATTGACAGCTGTTAAATATCTCTGTGCTGAAAACTCGGCACGTTTTAAACTTCATTTGCCTCCAAAAAAAAAAAAACAACTTTATCAAACACTTGAAGCCGACAGAAAAACATCATCAGCCAATCAGGAGAAGAGTTGTAAATCCTCTCTCCTGATTGGCTGATAGCTTTTCCAGAGTTTCCATCCTGCGTTCTGATTGGCTTCTTCTGGCATCGTTTAGTTTAGCACCAAAGAAACATAAATAGTTTAAAACAAACACTCACACACACACACACACACACACACACTCTCTCTCTCACACACACACACACACACACACACACACACTCTCTCTCTCTCACACACACACACACACTCTCTCTCACACACACACACACACACACACTCTCTCTCACACACACACACACACACACACTCTCTCTCACACACACACACACACACACTCTCTCTCACACACACACACTTCAGTTTTCCTCATAAAAAACAGAAACATGAACGTCTCTCTCTCTCTCTCTCTCTCTCTCTCTCTCTCTCTGTCTCTCTCTGTCTCTCTCTCTCTCTCTCTCTCTCTCTCTCTCTCTGTGTGATCAGGAGGATGAGGAGCGGGATGGCGAGGGGAAGGTGCGGTGTAGGCGGTCGCCGTGGTAACTAGACGTCGAGGATCTCCTCGGCGGTGCCGCCGCAGCGCAGCCGGTAGCGTCCGGTCCTCCAGCTGATGGTCGGGTCCCACAGCGCCGACAGGAAGATCTGCACCGCCATCGACTCCCGGATGAACCACGCCACGGCGAAGTCCAGCTTAGAGAAGCACAGCGGGCCGCCCTGCGTGATGATGTCATCATCAGTAACCAATCAGCAGCAGTTACTTCACTTGTTCTGTAAATGTTGGATTCATTTTCCTGCCGTGGCCAAAATATCATAAACTAAAACTTCATATTTATCTTTAATGCTCATTTTAGAATAAACAGTCCAGCAAACGTTTCCTGCTGCTTCTTCCCTCCTTCACCTCAATAACAAACCCAGGATAACGCTAGCTGGGAGGCTAACGCTAGCTGGGAGGCTAACGCTAGCTGGAAGGGTAACGCTAGCTGGGAGGCTAACAGAGCGTTAGCTGCAGCATGACCCGAGGGAAGAGCCAGCTAGCATCCCAGCTAGCGTTATCCTCTCAGCTAACGTTATCCACACAGCTAGCGTTATCCTCTCAGCTAGCGTTATCCTCTCAGCTAACGTTATCCACACAGCTAGCGTTATCCTCTCAGCTAGCGTTATCCTCTCAGCTAGCGTTATCCTCTCAGCTAACGTTATCCTCTCAGCTAGCGTTATCCTGGGTTTGTTATTCAGGTTAAAGTGATGTGAAAGCTGCTCTTTAACGGCAGAAATGGCCGATACTGATATTTCATTTCAGAGCTTTTATTGACGTCGTGCTTCTTCATTAAATATAAATATAAATATTTACCTGAACTCCAGTCAGCTGAATGTAGTCAGAAATAAACCAGGCGAGACAGTGACACATGAAGAAGACCATCATGTCCCACCTACACACACACACACACACACACACACACACACATTAAAACAAGAGGAAACAACTTCAGCAGTATCAGAATCTAAACTAACTTTAGTTTACATGATATTAATGATCAATACCAGCAGTCAGGTTACCATGGTAACAGAAAAGCTGTAATCATTCCCCCTGTTCATACTGGATATTAAAAGATCTCCTTCATCCACAGTGTGTCCAGATAGACATTTAAAGTGTGTGTGAAGCTTCTGTTCAGCTTCATCAGTCTGAGTTAGTCATATCAAGTGGATATCTGACACATTTACAGTCTTTTTAGCATCAAATTCTCCTCTTTGTGTTTCCCTGTTGAGCTGCAGGTGGAAGTATAGAAACAAAAAGAGGGACTTTGCCACTAAAAAGACTGAAACGTTGAAAGATATCTACTGGATTTGACTCATTTGGACGCTGAAGCTTCAACACATGTGGTCACAGAGAGGGCCTACGTGTAACATGTAAGCCGCATGTTCATTTGTCTCTCTGAGAGAAAGGAAAGGCGCCAAATGCTGTTCAAGACAAAGGGAGTCCACTTCAGACTCCATTTCCCAGCATGCTTCACGGTTTTCCCACCTCAGCAGGGGGTCGCTGCTCACTGGCAGAGACGCTCCTTCACAGCGGAGGGTCCTGCAGATGCAGCCGTGACGTCACCGGCCCTTTAAATGTCCTCGCTCAGCCCACAAATGATTTCTCTCCCGTCTGGTTCGAGCACAGGAACGCGTTCCTCCGCTCAGTCAGCCACACTAAAGGAGGGGCCCACGTGCATGTGACTTCCCCTCAACAAAGACTCCTCTCACCGGACGAGCCGAGAGGAACCGAGCCGGCCCGACGGACCACACACGCTGCTGGCTCTGTGCAGCGAGCGGCGAGAGGCATCAGTCTGGGCAGAGACAGTGTTAGACAGCAACAGTGCCGTCGTCAAGCACAAAGCTTCTCAGCTTTATAGATATAATTCTAGAGACTTAACGGACCGCTGGGTCCTCTTGTCCTGCCTACTCTGAGGAGGGTGTAGAGTCTGCTGCCTGTTCAGTAGTGTTCACCACGCTACACTGTTTGTGTTTCTGTGTTTGTGCCACCGTGAGTCAGAGAAGTTTGTCATTTAGAAACCAGACAGCCGTCCGGACACGCTGTCTGACAAAGAACCGCTTCATGATCCTCATGATCGCTTCCTCTTCTTCCCTCCTCTCTCTCTCACAACTAACACACACTCACACACACACAGACACACACACACACAGACACACACACACACACTCACAGACACACACGCACACACACACACACACACAGACACACACACACACACTCACAGACACAGACACACACACACACACACACACACAGACACACAGACACACACACACACACTCACACTCACACACACACACTCACACACACACACACACACTCACACACACACTCACACACTCACACTCACACACAGACACACACACACACACACACAGACACACACACACACACACACACACTCACAGACACAGACACACACTCACACACTCACAGACACACACACACACACACACACACACAGACACACAGACACACACTCACACTCACACACACACACTCACACACACACACACACACTCACACACACACTCACACACTCACACTCACACACACACACACACACACACACACAGACACCTCGTTGGCACATCTGATGGTCAGATAACATCCATATTTATCTGCTTATCCGCCATCAGACACGTGTGTTTTTATAGACGCCGACCGCCAGGCGGCGCCATCTTTCTGCCATCCGGTTCTCGCGGGATGTGACTTCCTCCCAGAGTCCCGTCCCGTCGCAGACCGCTGACGTCATGACCTGACCTGTATACAGCTGTTTGTGTAGTTTAGATCTACACTAGCCGTTTATTAACTAGCATTTATTGACTTTGTTGGTTTTGCTAAGTTTAATAAACAGTGTTTTGTCTCTAAAGAGAATCCTTCTGTGATTATTGTGCAGCATCTTGTTAAAAGGTGGCTGATTGAAGGAGTCAGAGCTCCACTTCTTTGTTATCTGTGAGTTCCAGATGAACTCTTAGTGAGACTATCCTGTCTGGTTATTGGTCCCGGTTTCCCCGTATTTGTTCATTTATATTAATAATTCTACCAATTTTTAATAATTAATTGATTATCTTTGATAATTAGTAATTATTGCCTTAATCAACTGTGCTTTAACAGCTGATGCCAGAGTTATTGATCAACACTGACAATCTTTTTTTTTCATAATTCATAACTGTCAATGACAATTACTGCTAATAACCAAACGCACTCCTACCGTGTCCCAACATGAGCTTCACATGAACTTTAAATATTAATGTCAGACTGAAGAGGAGGGACGATTACAGCACAGAAACTTTAATTTAATTGATTCAGTTACATAAATAAATGTATCCAATCAGATCAGTCTCTGCTAACTAAGCCCCGCCCCCCACACATGTGATTGGTTCCGTACCTGAACACGTGATGAGCAGCCCAGCCAATGATGAGGCTGGCCAGGAAGCACTCAGAGACGGGTTCCAGCACGGTGCCGGGGAGCATGTTGATCCTCAGCTTCGTCCACCTGCACACACACACACACACACACACACACACACACACACACACACAGACACACACACACACACACACACACACACAGACACACACACACACACACAGACACACACACACACACACACACACACACACAGACACACACACACACACACACACACACACAAAATATACACACACACACACACACACACACACACACACACACAAAATATATACACACACACACACACACACACACACAGACACACAGACACACACACACACACACACACACAGACACACACACACACAGACACACACACACACACAGACACACACACACACACAAAATATACACACACACACACACACACACACACACACACACACACACAAAATATATACACACACACACACACACACACACACACACACAGACACAGACACACACACAAAATATATACACACACACACACACACACACACACACACACACACACACACAAAATATATACACACACACACACACACACACACACACACACACACACACACAAAATATATACACACACACACACACACACAAAATATACACACACACACACACACAGACACACACACAGACACACACACAGACACACACACAGACACACACACAGACACACACACACAATACACACACACACACACACACACACACACACGTTAAACACCATGTTCTTCTTCTGTGGTTTTCTGTTATTTACTTCCTGTTCGGATGTTAAACGTCACGTCAGCATGAAGTTATTAAACTATGGAAACAGCTGAATCCAGTAAAGTCTACCTCATTAAATATGAACCAATCAGATGAAGAGCTCTGAGTCACCTGATCATGCGAGACTGGAACTGACCAATGGAGTACGAGCCGGAGTTCTGCAGCGCTACCTGCGTTGCCATGGAGAACTTCCAGCCTCTGAGGAGACAAACAGTCGTTAATATCTGTTTGTGTTTTAATATGTTTTAATATGTTTTAATAAAACACATGCTAACATGCTAACACGCTAACATGCTAAGACGCTAACTCGCTAACCTGTCAGCGATAGCTTTAGCCATGAAGTAATCCTCGGCGATGTACTGAGCGAAGGCGACCAATCCGCCGGCCTGATCCAGCACGTCCTTCCTCATCAGACACGACATCCCCGTCACGCACTTTATCCCCGTCACGTTAGCCGAGATGTAGGAGCGAGGATGAGACGTCCCGAAATACACCTGAGGACACGTTAGCGTTAGCATTAGCATTGGTTCACCTGAAGCTAACACACTCCTAACAGACCTGATGTTTCTGTTTATATATTTATTCTCTGTTATCTTCCAAACATCCTCGCTGTCGGAGTTTCAGTTCATTTTGTAAAAAAACAAACAAAAAACAACATAAAAGTTATAAAAAGACTCAAATGAAACAAATTATGGTTCACATTTTCCCTCAACATTTAGAGCGCTAACTGTAAACATGTGACAGACATGTTAGCATTAACAGAGTAAACACTGGTATTAGCTTGTTGTTAGCGCAGCGTTAGCTGTAAAACATCTGAGTCACTTTAGCTTCAGAGGCTAATAAAAACTAGCATTTAAAGACTAGCATAACAGCGTTAGCATGGCGTTAGCGTCTTAGCCTCACCTGCTCCAGTGTGGCGGCGAAGCCCTGGCGGTCGGCGACGTACGGCAAGCCGTGGACCAATCCCACCTTCTCTGTCATCTGATTGGTCATATCTGTCAGGGTGTCCGGTTTCACTGCCACACACACACACACACACGGTTAGCGTTAGCATTAGCACTGAGGATGACAGCCTCAGTGTTTGACGTTGCTAACAAATGACAGTAAACATTAAAAGCGGCGGCGGTGGCGGCGGGGGCGGGACCGACCTCTGATGCCGCTGTCACAGATCCACACCAGCCCGTATTTGGCTCCTTCGTATCCCGGCATCAGGTTATTGATCTTCGGATTGATTCCAACTTTCTTCCCTCCTGAGAAACAGCACAGATGCTAACGTTAGCGACACAGACGGAGCTGGAGGCTAGCTGCTGGTTGCTAGTTGCTGGTTGCTGGTTACTAGTTGCTGGTTGCTGGTTGCTAGTTGCTAGTTGCTGGTTGCTGGTTGCTAGTTGCTAGTTGCTAGTTGCTGGTTGCTGGTTGCTAGTTGCTGGTTGCTAGTTGCTAGTTGCTGGTTGCTAGTTGCTGGTTGCTAGTTGCTAGTTGCTGGTTGCTAGTTTAGTTAGTTTGATGTGATGAATAAATATAAACAGTTTTCTCACCGATAAACAGTCGAGCGTCAACGTTCGGATATTTTCCCAAAAGCTTCTTACAAACATCAACGGCTGGATCGTCCTGATCCTGAACACACAACAACACCTCATACTGCACACACACACACACACACACACACACACACACACACACACACACACACACAGTTCCATTAATACTAATATACATAACACACTACATTAATATTATATACTAACAGGCTGTAACTGGGAGCACTGGGAGGATACTGGGAGCACTGGGAGGGTACTGGGAGCACTGGGAGGGTACTGGGAGGATACTGGGAGCACTGGGAGGGTACTGGGAGCACTGGGAAGGCACTGGGAGCACTGGGAGGGCACTGGGAGGGTACTGGGAGCACTGGGAGCACCTTTGGGTAATCCAGGGTGAAGAAGGTCTCCAGGTTGGAGATCAGGTTCGGGTCGACGCCTTTCAGCGGCTTCAGCAGAGAAACTCCTGCCAGCTGGATGAAGGGCTGCTTGACCTCTGACCTCTTCTTGTGAAGGTGGAGACGCCTGAAAGAGAGACGCAGAGGTCAGAGGTCAGAGGTCAGATTGTGAAACTGGTTTCTCGTCTCTTCAGTCCAGTTTGTCTCGTTTCCTCCTCAGACGTCACATGACTCACCAGCAAAACACGAACATCGATGTTTTTACTGTAAAATATATTTACAGCTGCAACTGATCATTATTATTATTATTATTATTATTATTATTATTATTATTGACTGATTGATCATTCGGTCTGCATCAGAAACATCCTAAAACCAAACTAACGTCTTCAAACCCAAAATATCACTGAGATGATCAAATATTCACTGAAACAAGCAAACACTACATCAGATATCTCTCATATATATTATATAATATATATATAATATATAATATATATGATATCATATCATCGTGTGTTCAGGTGAAACTTCAGCAGCTTGTTTCAGTTTTTCTGAAAATCCTGTAATCTGTCAGAAACACAAAAGACTCTTTGAAGCCTGAAAGCCGACAAACGTCGAGTGTTTGGATTAAAAATATGAAAAAGAAGCAGCAGCTCAGTGTTTCAGTGTTTCAGTGTTTCAGTGTTTCAGTCCAGCAGCTTCAGGAGTTTCCAGTTTGTTGTATTTAAAGTTGAATCAGGCGTTTTCAGTCTCCTTCTGAGCTGTTTGGGAGGCAGAAAGTGTAAAAACCCACATTGCTTCATCTCAGACTAAACATCTGTCCAGCCTGTGTGAGCTGGTCCTGCGGTCACTGAGCCGGTGTGTAAACGCTGTTTGTGTTTCAGCCCGCGGGACAAACTGACATCTAACAAACACAGTTAATGAATTAAAACATGTTGCTGGATTTCACTGAAGCCGAATTGATGAGCGGCTCATATTAGTTCAGCAGAACCATGTTAGTGTTTCCTGTTCTGCTCTGACAGCGTCTGATGGATCAAACTTTATTATATCAGCAGGTTTTTTAATGTGATTCGGCGTCAGCAGAGGAAGCAGTTGGTTTCTGCGGCTAACGCTAACGGACCGTGAAGCACCGACTGAGACTCGTTATTAACACCGTACGGACCGATGAACACACCCAGATCCGCTAATAACTGTCCCGGATGGATAAATGTACGTTTAATAAACTTAATCTGTTTTCCAGCAGCTGAGCGGATCCCTGAATGAGCGGAGTTAACTAGTAAAGCTAAGCTAGCATGCTAGCAGCTAACCAGGAAAACGCCCAACAGCTAACCGTCAGAGCCGGAGGCTCCACCGGCTGCAACACAACAAAAACCCCGCAGGGAAACTCTTCCAGAGGCTTTTTACGGTTCATCTCGTAACAAAGAAGCTCCGACATAACAGCAGAGAGGCGGGAGGCAGAGCGAGGCTCAATGGTCTACTTACACATAAATGATGGACATGAAGTGCATGAGCCACAGCACGCAGAACAGGATGAAGCCGAACACGGCCAGTCCCTGCATGGCGAGCTCCAGCAGAGCCATGCCGGGGCCGGGGGGCCTGCCGGGGCCGGGGGGGGCTCACAGGCTCGGGGGAAGAGTCGACCAGCCGACCGGCCTCGGAGTCGGAGCCGCGAGGGAGGAGCGGAGCGGGAGGGTCCGGGGCGCAGCGCGAGGAGCTCGGCTCGGTCAGGCCAAAGATCCGGAGCCGAGAGCGGCGGGCGGCAGAAGAGTGTCCGGGTCAGGAGCTCCGGCAGCGGGGGAGACGGAGACACAGAGACCGGGCTCGGCCTGGCGGTGCTGCGGGTCACGGAGCGAGCTTCTGGGGTTTGACAGTCAGCAGACCGGCTGACGGTCAGCTGACCAACCTGGGGGAGAGGCGGCTGTCACTACGGCATCTGAGTCAACCAGGGTGAATGTGTGCATGTGCGCATGCGCGAGGGGATCCGCCATCTTGGACAGCTCGGTACGGCAGCTCCACTGGGACAAACTGGATGCTGTCGCCACCGGATTAGAGGGTCATCCGGTGATTTCACACAATATTTCACATCATGAGTCATTTCAGAAGAATGTTTGGATCATGTTCAGGTTCTCTGTAATCATTCAGAAATGTGTTGATATGAACATTAATGTGATAAAAACACTGAGACTTCTTTCTTCTTGTTTCGATCCTCAAGTTGTTTTTATTGTTTATTTTGGTTC
>CM055855.1:28992201-29093221 GCA_029490765.1 Euthynnus affinis
GGCCTAGACTGCCCTTAGTTACGCTGCTATAGGCCTAGACTGCCCTTAGTTATGCTGCTATAGGCCCAGACTGCCCTTAGTTATGCTGCTATTGGCCTAGACTGCTCTTAGTTACGCTGCTATAGGCCCAGACTGCCCTTAGTTATGCTGCTATTGGCCTAGACTGCCCTTAGTTACGCTGCTATAGGCCCAGACTGCCCTTAGTTACGCTGCTATAGGCCTAGACTGCCGGGGGACTTCCCATGATGATAGCTGTTCCTGCTGTTGTTGCTGCTCTTTCATTGTGTACAACCCCCCCCCCCCTCTCTCTCTCTCTCTCTCTGTCTCTCTCTCTCTCTCTCTCTGTCTGTCTGTCTGTCTCTCTCTCTCTCTCTCTCTCTCTCTCTCTCTCTCTCTGTCTCTCTCTCTCTCTCTCCCCCTCTCTCTCTCTCTCACCCACCCAGAGTCGGGGTCTGCTTTAGGTTTCTTCCCGTTAAAGGGGAGTTTTTCCTTCCCGCTGTCACCAAGTGCTGCTCATGGGGGGAACTGTTGGGTTTCTCTTTCTGTAAATTAAAGAGCGTGGTCTAGACCTGCTCCATGTAAAAGTGCTCTGAGATGACTTTATGTTGTGATTTGATGCTTTATAAATAAATATATAAATAAAACTGAACTGAATCACATGACTGATCAATGAAGGGTTAAAACGTTTCACGGTTTGTTTCGTTCGTTAACGCGCAACGTGACGTTAAAATAAGCAGAAATATAAACAGTCTGAAAACACCGCGAACACTGAAGCACCGTGTGTGACGTAGAACAGCTTCATATAGAACATAATATAATTTAATATAATTTAATATAATATAATATAATATGATATAATATAATGCAGTACTGTGTGAAACTCACGTGAGCAGTCATGAATAAGTTCGCAGATTTCAGACATTTGAAGAAACTTTGAACTGAAGTGACGCTTTTCCTCCAAACAGCTGACTGTTACTTCCTGCTCTGCTGCTATTGGCTCCCTCTTCTTCTTCCTCTTCTTCTTGCTAATTAAATGCGGTCTGCAGAGAACCAGATGCTGCATCAGCGCCGCCAGCTGGTATAAAGTGGGAACACAGATTAAACTGTGAATCCAAACTTTACCAGCAGCAACATGAATAATAATAATAATAATAATAATAATAATAATAATAATAATAATAATAATAATAATAATAATAATAACACTGAGGAGAGATGATGCGTCAGAGAGTCAGTGAGATGTCAGTGGCAGATATTCACATTTAATTTAATCGTGAAAAGGATCAAACTGTTTGATGTTCAGAGGAGAAGACAGTCCAGTCTAGAGGTGTGTCGTCGTCTTTTACTGACGTTTCATTGGTAGCATCCAGATGACTCAGTAATAATAAAGCTGATGCAGCTTTCTGGATAACTGCTGCTTCTTAAACTGGCATCTTAGCACACTGTAGAAAACTGGATCAATACTTTACTGGATTATTGTGTCATAAAATGGAAGAAATTAATGAGAAAATGATGTGATGATGAGAGAAACTGTTTTACCATCAGTGAGTTCTGTGATGTTTTGACTGACAGACGTGTAAATATTTAATTACTTTTATTTATTAATATCTAAATGACAACTTATTTACACTCTCAAACATAGAGGAACAAGACGAGAACACTTCTGTGTTTACAGGTACAGTTTTGAAGAATTATGTTTTCTCCTGATTTTTACCTTCTGACTGTTTGAAAGGGAACAAAGTGATTTAATAAACCATTTCAACCCTCAGAGACCTGCAGCATACTCAGATAACAGGGTCACTTTAAATATATCATTCACTATTACACAACAATAAAGATATTATTGTGATATCCATGGGAATTATTATTATTATTAAAATGATTGTTATCATTATTACTGATATTAATAATAATAGTTGTTAATAATAACACATTTTCAACAATGACTTTTTAAATGTGTCTTCTTTGCTGCAGGTTGAAATGTTCCATATTAAACATGATTTTATTAAAATAAAACATGATTATTGTTGCAGATTAATTTGATCCAACAGTGTTTAAAACAGCTGGAACCTTCGTTACTGCAGTAAAAAGTCTCAGAACTTCTTCCTCTGAACAGACAGAACAGGAGGGAGGAGGAGGAGGAGGAGGAGGAGGAGGAGGAGGAGGAGGAGGAGGAAGAGGAGGAGGAGGAGGAGGAGGTGGAGGAGGAAGAGGAGGAGGAAGAGGAGGAGGGAGGAAGAGGAGGAGGAGGAGGAGGAGGAGGAGGAAGAGGAGGAGGAGGAGGAGGAGGGAGGAAGAGGAGGAGGAGGAGGGAGGAAGAGGAGGAGGAGGAGGAGGAGGAGGAGGAAGAGGAGGAGGAAGAGGAGGAGGAAGAGGAGGAGGGAGGAAGAGGAGGAGGAGGAGGAGGAAGAGGAGGAGGAGGTGTCAGTAAGATGTGACTCCCTCCGTCCAGCAGGTGGAGCTCCACAGCTGTTTGTTCAGTTTCCAGTCTGATCACTGTGAGAACGCTGGAACATTTCTCTCTCTGTTTGTCTTTCAGGAGCTTTAAGCACAGTTCATCCAGTCTGCACTCTGCACCTTTAATAGAACAGCTGATCACAATAAACACTACCAGATTTACTCTTCATCACATTTGCTTTCTTCACTTTTCTTATACAAGTTAACAGCTGCAGTGAGGTGTGATGAGGCAGAATATTCACACTTATAAAGGTGGATTTGTTTATTATAATCACATCAACTAGACGGCTAAAGCTTGTTTTTGTCTTCATCTACAATGTGAAGCTCCTCAGTTGAGGCTTTAATGTGACACTGATGCATGCTGGGTAAAAAGGCTCCATCACTAATTCAGATGAACATTTTATAGAGTGATTGAGAATCTAAAGAAAACAGCTCAGTGTTAAAAAGGATTTATTTAGCAAACATCTGTAATAAAATACAGTCAATGTGGAGTTTGACATGTTTCTTTCTCAAACACATCTGCAGTAAAAACATGGAACTATTAACAGTTTTCAGGGAAGAAAGAAGCAAGATCTGTGAAATCAAAGCAGAAATCTTTTGCTTCTGACTTTGTAAATGTTAATGAGCTCCACAAAAAGACTTTGCCACTAAAAAGACTGTAACGTTGAAAGATATCTACTGGATTTGACTCATTTGGACGCTGAAGCTTCATATTAGCTTCACATCAACTTTAAATCCATGTTTGTAGAGAAGGAGGACTGTGGGTTTAGTCCTCCATCACTTCCACTGTAAGGTCATTATGAAGGATCTTCTGATGCTCAGTATGAACAGGAGGAATCATTACAGCAGGAAACAGCTTTACTGATCATCTGATGACTGACTGTTGGTTTAAGACTCACTGGAAACACGATGAACTCGTCCTGAATCCTCCTCGTCTTGTTACTAACTTGACTTCTTCTCTGAGTTCTTTGTGCTTCCTCATCTTGCAGGAATCTTCAGGATCAAGCTTTAGGCTCTGCTGCAGGGATGTGGATGGTGCAGTCCTGTTGGTATTGGTCCCTGAAGTCTTCTCTGGCTAATACTACTATTATTATTATTTCTATCACACTGTTCAAGGAATTCATGTCATTTGAGTTCAGCAGCAAAGATTAAAAGTCGAGCTGCCTCTGCACTCAATAGGCTGCTTGACTGTGGTGATTAGTGATGATGTGCTAATAAATGAAGTGAAACTACTTCCTGTTCCAGGACAGAGAAGAACCATCTTCATCTCATCACCCAGCAGCCAGAACCAACATGAGGAGTTGAACTGTACATGAACAGATTATGGATCTGCACACTGAAGTTTGATTCCTCCACGTCTGGCACCATCATGACAAACTGGAACCTTTCATTTCCTGATGAATTCAACTGGTTGAAAGCTTGAAGTGAACAACATGGAGCTGAAAATAAAGACATTTATTCTCTATTAACCCCTGAATGGAGTTCAATAACGTGATGATATCTGGGTATATACCAAATGCTTATTTAATAACATGATATTCATACAGTTGAAGGTGAAACTTCATGTTATTCAATCTGTTGCTGCTTTTTGAGATGTGCAGCATCAAATGATAAAACATAAACACTCTGTGGTTTATAACAGCTGTTAAATGTCTGAATACACACTTTCATTTCAGAGACATGAACCAGCTCCTTCAGCTCATCAACAGTTTCTATTATCAATCAAACATTTTGTCACTGAATGATCAATTTAATAAATGATAAATAATAAATGATGATCTATAGAAACATTAAAATAATGAACAGTTTACATAAACTCTGGATGTTCAAACATTAAAACATTAATATACTTATAATAACAGAATGATTGAAAACAATAAACAACTGAACACTTCAAATACTTAAAAACATAAATCATCTTCATTATTTATATTTGATGAGTTCTGTAACATGAATCAACTTAAATGTTTTTATGTTAGAAGTTTCTTTGATTTTTTTTGATTATTAAACAGATAAAAATAATTTCTTACAACATGTGTCTCATCAAACATCAAAACTCTCAACATTAAACTGCAGGACTTAGTAAAACTGAATATCCTTTAACTCATCTTATATAAACACAAAGTAGATAGATCAGTTTTCTCTGAAAAACAAACAGTTTATTGTTTTCTGCTTTATATTTATGGAAACTATCAACATTTCCAGATTAACTGACTTTTTCACTGTAGATGATAAATGAATGTTTAGTTTTTATGAAACATGAAATCCTTCAAATAGTTTTTGTTCTTTTGTTTTCCGTGTTGATTTCAGTCAGACGTTTGTTCAGCAGTCAGAAAGCTTCCCGTTTGTTCACATTTATCACTCACAGATAAATTCACCTGTCAATCATAACATCAGCTGTTTTGTAGCAGAACAGCATCATATCTTCAGCAGGGTTGTAGTTGTGTTGTGTTGACTCACTGACACATTTCATCCAGACTTTTAATGGCTTCTTCTTTAGAGTATCTTCTCCACTCGCTGGGAATTTCTCCGTCGCCCTGGAATTTTAACTTATAGTGGTTTTCCAGCTGAGTCTTAAATCGGCACACAAACCATTTCCAGTACTGTAGCTTAGACTCATCAGGGGTAATTCTCCAGTTAGCATACTCTGGACCAGCAGTTCGGTAAAGTTTATAGGGAACGGTCTCATCTGAGTCATGACGAGGGTAAAAACATTTATCACTTGCAACTCTTGTTGTGCAGAAATCGATGCTCATCTCCACTGAGTTTCTGTAGCCCTGACCATTGACTGCACCTGATCGATGAAATGGTGTGCTGTGATCTTCAGGACTGTGATCTTTCAGTGTGTTTGTACAAACAGCTCTACAGAACGGACATGTTACCCAGCAGCAGTTACACAGCTGTTCAATGAGGATTTCATCCGGCTTCAGTGTGAATTCCTTCATCTTATCCAATGAGAGGCGGCTCAGCTCTTCAATGATGGATTTAAGTCCTTTCTCTATCTCTTCTTTAAGAAAGTCAAAATCATTTATGTCACTGAAATTTTGAGAACAAATGGTGTCGAATTTTAACTCATGTTTTAGCAAACTGGAAAATTCCTTCAGCCACATATCAATGTTTCCTCTCTGAGTTTTGACTTTCTCTGTTGCAGTGAACAAAGCTCGACTTACAAGATTATTGATGTCTTCAATATTTTTCTTGAGTATCCTCAGAGTTTCATCTTTGTGGTATCTGAAGATGTATTTCTCTACTTCCTCTCTTATAAATCTCTCTGTTTGGTTTCTTGGGTGTTGGATGTAGTTGATGAAACCATCAAAGTCTTCTTTCTCTGCCAGTGACTTCAACACATGTCTCTCTAAGTTCAGCCTGTTCCCACTGAATGCTGGGAAACGGCACCTCATCTCTCCAGTGAGATCAATGGCGGTCTTGTTACAAACAGGTTCAACAGCCGAATCCTTCAGTTTTTCACAGATCAGTTCTTTAAGAACAACAGCAGAAGAGTTTCCTTTGCAGAAGCTTCTGAAAATGTAGTAATATTGAATTTTCTTGCTTTCTAAATAAGTGACTGCATCATTGTTCATCCTGAACTTCCTGTGGGACTCTGAAATCCAACTTCCTGTCTTGTCAAACACACTCAGTAAGAGATCGACTGTAAACTCCTTCTTAAGAACATATTCCCTCTGTGATTCAAACTCTCTCACTTTTTCTTTGACATTTTTGGCCACTTCCTGCAGGTAAGCTGGATTGTAGCCTCTTGTAGCGACTGGTTTGCTCTGAATTAACTGAAGAGACTGTTGTTCAACATCATTAATGAAGGATCTGATCAGGTTTTGTTCTTCAGATGGAAGAAACCCCCTAAAGTAATGTTTCACTTTAGAGAACAGATTAAAGCTCTTCTTTATGATCACATAATCACTATAATCCCCGATCACTGACATCTTTTTGTATCTGCTGCTGGTTTTGGATTCATTTATAAGACTCTGTTCAAAACCGAGTTCTTGCAGGATCGTAACCTGGTCGTCTTCCAACTTGATGTCCTCGATAGGTTTTATGTCTCCAGTTAATTCAGTAATCCAGCCTCTCCAAACAGTGTTGAACTGATTTTCTAGTTCCTTTTCATCTGTGGCCTTGTCTTTTAACTGATGAGCGAGTTCTTTGCTCTTTTGTAGCAGCTCGTTCTCAAACTGTGTTTTCTTCTCATCCATCTTTTTACAAGCCTTCTTCTGCTGGATGATCTCGTCCAGTTTTCTTTTAACTTCTCTCACCAGTTCATCATGAAAGTCTTTGATTTTGATTTCAAATCGTCCTCGCCACTGAACCAACATTTCTTTGTCTCTGTCAGCATCAAAGTACAACTTCATATCTTTTTTGACTTCTTCATATGTTTTGTTCATTTCTTTATGAAGATAACTGATCTCAACATTGTCAAGTTCTCTATTTTCAATTTTGGTATGAAGCTGGTTCTCAATCTCCAACATGTTGCTCCTCAGGGTCCAGGTCCAGTTGCCATACTGGACTTCAAGTTTTCTGTAAGCTGAAACTTCCCATGTGTTTTTGAAGCTGAAAACAAAGTTTTCCTTTATCAGTGCGTTCCACAGGTCCTTTATGTTGCTGCTGAACTGTTCGAGAGTCGTCCCAGCAGACTGTGATGCTTTTGAGAGGATGAAGTTCTTCAGCTCTTGGATGCTTTCACTATAACCTGGATTTGGAGGAGCCATGGGTGGACTTCCCTCCCACAGTTGGGCAAAGTATTTCACATCTTTCTTCACATCAAATGTGATGATGTCACTGAAACACTCAGCATCACAAACCTCCTCTTTAGCAGCCAGTTTCACCATCTGGTCCAGTTTTTCTTGCAGTCGTCTCTTTCCATCCATGTTTTTCTCTGCAGCTGAAATATCTGCAACATTCTGGTGAACAAACACACAACTAGGAGAAAGTTTAACTTTCTTCATCCTCATGAAAGCCTGAACAACAATCTGCAGGATGTCTTGCATCTCAGCTGGATTCTCTCCAAAGATGTTGATCAATGTCATGTTTCCCAGACCGACGATAAATGTTGCCAGTTCATTGTCGTGGTGAAGAGTGGCTTTATCCGCCAACTCAAGAGCTCGCAGTCCTTCAGTGTCCACAACTAGAACGTAGTCAAACTGAAAGTCTTTCTTCATCTCGTCTGACACTTTGACCAGCTGCATGAAGGCACCCTTGGTGCATCTGCCAGCACTGACTGCAAACTGTAACCCAAACATGGCGTTCAGCATGGTTGATTTTCCACTGCTTTGTACACCCAGAACTGACAAAACAAAAACTCTCGGATCTCCCAGTTTCTTGATGACTTCATCTAACAGAGCAGAGATCCATGTTAAAGGCACATGAACTGCATCTCCATCCATCAGCTCCATTGGATGTCCTGCTATCATCAGCTCTGCAGCCCGCTCAGGATATTTACACCAGTCAGTCTCTGTTTGTCTCAGCAGAGATTCGTGGGCTTCATAGATCTGTCCCATTTCTCTGAAGATGTGTTCTAAGCCAAAAGTTGCTGACTGTAGTTTTGCTGATATTACCTCAAGTTCAGTTTGTTTCTTTATTCGCAGATCAGATTTATCATGTTTCTTCTTCAAATCCAAGACTTCAGACCATTTTTCATGATACTGCTGGAGAATTGAAGACAGATAATCTGTGGAGAGTTCATCTAGAAAGATCTGAATCCATTTCAGGAAATACTTTCTCTCCTCTGATGGCAGAGACGAGAGGCTTTCACTGAACAACTTGATCAGTTCACTGCAGGAAGCATCACGTTGTTGTTGACATATTTTCTCCAGTTCCTCTTGTTTTTTACATTTCTCCACCTCAATGTTCCCTCTGAGGCGATAAAGCTCCTTGTGTATTCTGGACCAGTCATGCCACAGTTTGCCTTGACAAGGCAGATATTTATCTTTGATCTTTGAAACATCTGTCCCTTTAAGTAAATTCTCTATTTTCATAGCAGCAGATTTTCCTCTTTGGCAGACTGAGTCATCTTCATCCACTCTGATTCCAGAAACATCAGTCATGGTTTCTAGCTGGAAGGATCTTTGTGGTCCAGACAAGATGTTTCCAATGATTCCTTTCAGTTCTTCACAAACATCCGAGCAGTTTCTGTCTTTCAGACCCATTCTGTATTTTCCCTCTTTGGTCTTAACTGCACCACAGTTATTATCAACAATCAGACAGATGAAAGGTTTTGGGGACATGAGAAGGTCTGAGATAACTGTCCAACTTTCGTCACTTCTCTCCAGATTTTGTAACAGAACAACATTGACTGAAGATTTTTCCATCAGTATTTCACGCTGTTTGTCGATCATCAGAGCGTCACCATGGAGATTACAGAAGGCAACACAGTCAGTGAAGGCATCATCGGGTTTTCCAGCTGGGCAGTACCATGCTATCTCTGCCACGCCGTCCATCAGATGGCGAGATTTGGTGCTTCCTGTGCAGTTCCTGTGGAAGAAGGTGCTGTGACGGTCGTTGATCAAAGTGTTCATCAGCTGAGATTTAGACACTGATGGTGAACCAAGACGGAAAAATGACACCATGAGTGTCTTAGCTTTGCAGACAGGCAAACTCTTCATGGTGATGATGGAATCACCTTTGGTTTGAGTTTTCTTCCAGCTTTTCATTATTTGTCTGAATGTCCACAGAGGACAGTTGATTTCCTTTGTGACAGGGTCAGGAACAAGCAGAGGAACGGCGTACTGACACTGTGAGAGCTTTGTAATCATCATCTGCTTCAGGAAGCTGTCTGAGCAGTGAAATACTGCCATTTGAACATCCATTGGATGCACATGAGACTGTTCTGTCTGATCAGAGCCAACAATGGGGCTGAAAAAAGCATCTAATACATCATCTTCTGTTTCTGTGTTCTGTGGCTGCGAGTGGCTGATCTCAGACCTGTCTCGTCTTACAGGAATGTATCTGGCTCTGTAGTCTAACATCATCAGCCTCTGCAGAAATGTGTGAGCTAGATCTTTCTCAGATGTGTCATGATGCTGTTTTACAGGTGGAACTATTTTAAGAAAGTCAGCTGGTGTCAACTTCTGTTCATATTTGTCTAGAAGGTGAAGTCTGCTGAGCAGTGTTACAGTTTCTGTTTGTTGATCCTCCATGTTTCCCTCTTCAGAAATGTTCACTGACTGCTGTAAATAACAGATAAATAAACTTTAACTGTATGTAAAAACATATTAATATATAGACATAAAGTAAATAGTCCTTAAGATCTTGTGAATAATATTTTGATCTTCTTACCTTCTGCTTGTTTCCATCCACATCGGTGCCTGTAATAGAACAGACAGCTGCATTATTAGAGGAACACAGCAAAGTGTTGTCATCATTCTTCTCTGAGTGTTCAGCAGAACCAGTTTTATTCACTGGATCACACGTCCACATGGTTCAAGTGTTTGAGATGAAGAAAGTCTTTGTCAGCTGAAACTGAACCAAGAAAACAGAGAAACATACGACACTAATGATGTTCCACTGTTTAAACTCTGAAACTGTTTATTCATTTTCTGAGGTAAATTCATTTTAATGTTGAAGGTGATTTTACACAACATTACCTTCATCATCACCAACATAACAATAACAATAAATCATCTGTCAGTGTAATCCACAATGAACCAAACCAAGAACATTTGCTGATTTGCTGACATTAATGCTAATATACTCTCACATAGTAATTAAAATACTTTACAAACTTAATCATCTTATAGTCTGTGTGAACAGCATTTAATGACCTTATAAGTTCCTGTGTACATTTTCCAGAATCTGTCTTTGGGGAAGCCAAAGGCTACTGTTAGAAAACACCCACAGCATCTAATGTCATAGGTTAAAAAGAGTCAAGTAGACAGAAATAAAAACAAAGACACAGTTTCTCTCTCTTATTCAGCTACTTATCCCCCACCAAACACACACACACTCTTCACTACTATACAATATTTATATTATATAGTAGTGTATATTGTACATATTGATCACCTATCACTTATGTGCAATATAATCTATATTTGTATACCTGTATTTTTATTCATATTTCACATATGTTGCTCTTCTCTCCCCATTTTAAAAATAATTGTAAATATTTAGTTTTGTAACAGAATTCAATAAATTACTGATAAATCTACAGTACTGGATCCATAAAGCAGCTAACAGGAAACCAAAAATGAACATTAATAACTACCAGCCTGTATCCTCATCCTCATTCATAAACTACTCCACACAACATTTGGATTAAACATAATTTATGATTAAAAGATTATACTTTGTGTTGAACAGGAGCAGCATGGAATAAAGAATAAGGTATATCTGTATCTGATAATTAAGACAGATATAAAGTTTATATGTGTGTGTGTGTGTGTGTGTGTGTGTGTGTGTGTGTGTGTGTGTGTGTGTGTGTGTGTGTGTCAGTGGCAGCTGGTGACTCAAAACATTGGGAATGAACAAACTGCATCAAACTATATGATGACATAAGACATCAAAAATAAAAAGCCCTGAGTGGTGTAAAGGCTGTTTCTTTAAAGACATTTAAAGACGTTTTTAATGAGGAAAAAATACAGCTTAGAGCTTTAAATGTCAACCATGTTTAATAGACTTTACACTAAAACACTACTCTTAAAAAATAAGCTATTTGTTGAGTAAACTTTTTTGCCTTGCAATTACAGCCCCCCGCCCGCAGGGCCGTCCCCTCAGCACCCTACTCTCAGCGTCCCTGTCATGGAGCGTAGTCTTCATAGCGCTGTTTTTATTTGGACTTAAAGGTATTACAACAACCCGATTACAAACTGCGAGCTTTACGTCTTTCTCTCTCACGCTTAAGAACTTTCACACCAGCGACTATGTTTGACCGCGACTGCATGGTGCGTGTGACAACAACGTCTGTGTCGCAGCAGCTGCCATGTGTTTGACCGGGGAAAAAACGGATATTACTTTATCAGTTAACAAGTTCGAGTGCAATTCCGAGTCATCAGTACGCAAGTCTCAGTCGAGTTACTACTCCTGAAAATCAAGATTCTAGTCGGACTCGAGTCCGAGTCCTGGACCTGAGTACTAGGGTTCATCTCTGTTTTCTCTTCTTCCGTGTTTCAGCACCAGATTCATTTTGTCCCTTACTCGCCATTATGCCTCATCCAAAAACAGCTTGATAAAGCAGCTAATATGTCGAACTTCAGGCGAGAGGCAGGTAGTATCTTCATTTGCCTGAATTGAGTGATAGAATACATGTAATGAAAAAACAAATTGTGTGCCTTTCCATAACTTATTTATATATTTTTTCAATTTGTGTTCAAATGTAGACCTAATAATTTGATTATCATAACATTTTTGTCAACCTTAATTTTTGGCGCCCACCTGCAGAGCAGTGACATTGGGTGCAGCGACTAAGATCTTTGAGGTATTAGTTCATTCACAGTTTAGCTGTGAAGGCACATGGCCTCTTTATCTTACAATAAATCTGTGTTGTTTCATCATACAAGCATTGATGTGGATTATCTGAAGGCTACAGACATGTAAACAGCTTCATCATACACCGTTGAAGCCTCATATATTAGTAACAGCTCAAGTTATTTTGTACAGAAGGAGAACTGTGACCTTTGTTCTTCACCACTCCCAGTCATGATAGAAAGATCTCTTCACTGTCAGTATGAACCAGAGGAATAATTACAGCGAGCAGTAACTGCTTCAATGCATATATAGGCATGTTAGCACTGTTTTAAGACAGACAGAAATAATGTGAACCAGTTCTTTACAGAAAAGTCACAGAATAATCTAAACAAGTGTCCTCAGCAGCAGTACTGAGGGATTGATTATTGATTAACAGCAGTATCAGTGAACCACAGAGAGACAGAGTCAGGTCGTCTTATTCCTACAAAACAACAACAACAAACACAATGTGATGAAACAAACGTTCTGCTTCTTACCTGTTCAGTCTGATCCCTGTGAGCTCATTTCTTCTGATTCTTCAATCTGAGTTATTGATCAGACTGTTGCTCCTGCAGCGCTGCTTCCTGCTCTGATAGAACATGAAAAACTGTGTAAAACAGGAAGTTACTGTTAAGCAGAGGGTGGAGGTTTGGTTTCAGGAGCACAGTGAAGTCTGGTATTCAGACAAAACAACAAACTATAAACTATTGTATATTATTTATTTACATACATTTATGTTACATTATAATAAAATATCTTTGTGCCACAAGTCTTTGAAATGATTATAAATGTGTCCTTCCTGTAAATATCTGTATTGTTAACACTGAAAATCATATTTAGTTTGACTGCTGGAGACCTGAGACTGAGATAACACTGTGTTTACATCTCTGATCACATATCACTCAATAAAATAAGACAAATCATTCAAGATGTAGTTTTAATCAAAACTCTCTTCTGTCTCCTGGCAGAGATGGAAGAAGTATTCAGTTTCCTGTTTTTCCCAATTCTTGGCACACACCTATTCTAAGGAAAGGTGGGTCATTACCCAATATTTCACTGTTTTAGACTTTAACCAAAGTGGATAGGCGCTCACGCACCATGTGTGTGTGCAAATACACACACACACATTCCCTTCAGTTCTTGTTATTTTGGTGAGCTGATTGTATAAATATTAATCATCTGTCAGTGTTTATTATTATTATTATTATTATTATTTTATGTACTGCTTTGGCGATATAAGTTTCTGATCTGTCAATAAAGCTTATTTGAATTTGAGAGAGAGAGACAGAGAGAACACACAAGATGAGATTCAGATTTCCATTTTATCAGTTGTTAAGTTTAATATGTAGCAGTTAGATCAGTGTGTGGGAATAGCGTGACCTGGCTAAGTACCAGGTCATGAGGTGTGATGGCCAGGCTGTGTCCACTCAGTCAGTCTGTACATGGTCAGTGTTTTCCTCAGGTTTCTGTCAGTCATGGTGGTCAGTTGTTCTGTCTCCATGGACTCTCTGTTTAGGGTCAAATATAATTCTAATTTACTTTGTGATTTGGTGATTTCGTTCCAGTATTTGATATAATTTTCTTTTTGTTTTGAGATGATTTGGTTGGTCAGATTGTTTTTGGTGTGTGTGGGCAGAGATTCAGCAGCAGCTGGCAGAGAGGACTCTGATCTGTGTTCAACTGGTGGCACTGAAGGGCTTTGTACTGGGAGGACTGGGGGTCACTAGATTGGAAGTGTTTATAAAATTTGATGGCTCGCTTATTAGAGGGTATTGACCAAGTTCTGCCCTGCATGCATTGTTGGTTGTATGTCTGTGGACTCGCAGTATGTTTTTTTGACCTCTGTGTCCTGCAGAGTCACATCAGGAGCTGTGGATGTTGGCAGTTGTTCTGCAAATGTATTTATATTTTTGTTAAAAAGGGTTGGGATCAAACTACAGCCCTGTTTCACCCCGCAGTACTGTCTGAAGTAACCAGTTCTTTTGTTTCCAATTTTAATTGCACATCTGTTATTTAGATACATTGATTTAATTAGATCATAAGTTTTACCACCTATGCCACTCTCTAATAGTCTAAACAGAGCCCTTCATGCCAAATACAATCAAAGGCCCTTTTGAAATCTACAAAACATTAATAAATTTTATTTTTATTTTGGTGCACATGTGTGTTAATAAGAGTGGTGAGGGTGAAGATATGGTCAGGCATGAATCTGACTTTTATGCAGGAAAATATCCCACACTCCAAATGAAGTTGAATAATTTTAGAATAGCCAATTGGAATTTTTCTGTGCTGTATTTCAGCATTTCATGGAGTATCCCATCAGGTCCACATTTTTGTTTTTGAAGGTCTTCAATTTTGTTTTCTCTCTCTCTGTCTCTCCCTGGAGAGACAAACTGGAGAGGGTCTCTGCTCTGGTTTCCAGGCTGGGAGTTTTCTCTGAGAGACTCCTAACAAACCAGCTCAGAGTGTGGAGGGAGCAGCTCTCACAGACTGAACTGGACCTCCTGCTTTCTGACTGTCAAGGTTCTGGTTCACCTAACGACACGGATCCTTTCCCAGAAATCACAGACTCCTGATTTTAAAGACTGCTCTGGTGTTTTGTTGGACTGTGTTTTAACTGGAGGGGTCAAACTGAACAGTGTCACTGGGAAAATGATGCATCAGATGATGGTAAGGATTGTAAACAGAGAGCAGCTGAGAGGGCGTGCAGACACACCATGGAGGCCTCACCTGGGGCTGAGTGCCCAGGTGAGGCCTCCATGGAGAGCACTTTATAAAACCTGTTAACTAAAAAGGTTGGAGATTTGCAGTGGAGGGTTTTACCTGGAGTCCTGCCTGTAACTGCTTCTATCTGTGTTTTAAACGCGAGTGTTGGTGAGCGCTGTCCTTTCTGTCCTCTGTTTTCAGACTGTGTGAGGTTAAATCCTCTGTTTGTGTTTTTAGAGGCTCTCTGCTGAGTTTGGAGAAACTTTCTCTAAACAGGGTTTAAATACTCGAGGACACGGGACGGGTGCCAGCTGATCGAGTTTCTGCTGGGCCGGGCCAAGATGGCCGTTTATATCAGCAGGAAGAATAAGCTGAACGGTTGTTTGGACGTTGATGTGATCAATACACTGATCAGGATGATCAGAACCAGACTGAAGATTGATCACAGTTATTACAGATTAATGAAGGATCTGGACAGTTTTGTCTCAGAGTGGAGGAGCTGAACATGCTGAACTGAAACTGATGTTCATGTTTGTGGATGATCTGAGGATCAGATAAATAAAGGTGGTTTAAAAATCTAAAAATCTCTCTCTCTCTCTCTCTCTGTCTCTCTCTCTGTCTCTCAGTTCAGTTCAGTTAGCTTTATTGGCATGGCTGCACAATATACAGCATTGCTAAAGCATTTTTACACAAACATCATACAAGATAGATAAACAATATATATACACGTATATACAACAACAACAAAAAACAAAACAAAACAAAACAGAAAACAACAAAAATAAACAAACAAAAAACAACACAAGAGAGCATGGGGGGCTATGGAAGGAAGGTAACAACAAGTATTATTTATGTATTAAGTATTAATTATTATTAGCTGTGTGGGTCAGAGGTCAGAGGTCAGATAGCGCAGTGGAGCTCATGGCACGCTGCAACATATCTTGCTGCCAGCCTGCAGCATTCCTCCCTCTCTCCCAGCAGGACTGGAAGTCTCTCCAAGTCATTTAAATTTATGAATTCAGGGAATATTTTTGTGATTTTTTCGAAATATTTATCTCTTATGTCTTGATTTTGGCTGCAGTGCAGTAGGAAATGTAGCTCTGTCTCTACTGTGTCCTGGTCACAGTGAGAACATAACCGTTCCTCTCTGGGCAGCCAGGTCTGCCTGTGTCTGCCTTCTTCTACTGCCAGGTTGTGTTCACTCAGTCTGTACTTAGTCAATGTTCTTCTCAGTTTATTATCAGACACTGTGGTCAGGTAGGTTGCCACAGTGTGCTGTCTGTTTAGGGTCACATATGTTTCCATTTTGCTCTGGGATTTGGTTAGTTCTGTCCAATAATTTCTGTATTTTTCTTTTTCTTTCATTATAATTTGGTTTGGTCTAATTTTCTGAGTGTCCTGAGGCTGAGGTGGTCCTGGCGTGAAGACCTGAGTGGTTGATGGTTCGCTCAGCCTCAGGACCAGCTGGCAGAGGGGACTTCTTCCTGGGTTCAACTCCTGGCAGCGTAGGGCTTTGTATGAAAAGGAGAGTGGGTCACTTGTTTTAATATGGTTCCAGAAATTTAGGGCTCGTTTTTGAATGTTTAATATTAGAGGATATTGGCCTAATTCAGCTCTGCAGGCAGAGTTGGGAGCTTTTCTCTGCACCTGGAGGATACTTTTGCAGAACTCTGTATGTAAGATTTCGATTGGATGTTTGTCCCATTTTGTCCAGTCGTGTTGAATGTGTGTACCCCACACCTCGCTGCCATATAATGCAATAGGTTCAATGATTGATTTGAATATTTTGAGCCAAGTTCTAATCGGTAGTTCGGTGTTTATTGATCTCTTGATGGCATAGAAAGACCTTTTTGCTTTGTCTTTTAGTTCATTCACAGCCAAGCTAAAATTTCCTGTGTTTGAAATTTTTAGTCCTAAATATGTGTAGTGGTTTGTTTGTTCAATGATGTTGTTTCCAAGTGTGAATCTGGTGTTTTTCTGTAGTCTGGACCTTTTCTGGAAAATAACCACTTTGGTTTTGGGTTGGTTGACTGTCAGGGCCCAGGTTTGACAGTATTTTTCCAGTTCTAATAAATGTTGCTGTAACCCTTCTTTAGTGGGGGACAGCAGGACCAGGTCATCTGCATATAGGAGGCATTTTATTGTGGTGTCTTGTAATTTCAATCCAGGTGCTGGGGAATTTTCTATTTGTTTTGCCAATTCATTAATGTAGATATTGAACAGTGTGGGGCTGAGGCTACAGCCTTGTCTGACTCCACGTCTCTGACAGAAAGACTCTGTTTTTGTTGTACCAATCTTGATTGAACATTTTGCTTTAGAATACATTGATTTGATCAGATCGTATACTTTACCTCCAATACCACTTTCAATCAGTTTAAGGAAAAGGCCGTTGTGCCAGATTGAATCAAAAGCTTTCTGAAAATCTACAAAGCAGGCATAAATCTTTCCATCATTTTTGTGCACATAATTATCAATTAGAGTGTTCAGTGTAAAAATATGATCCGTCGTTCTAAATTTAGGTAGAAATCCAATTTGGCTTTTGCTTAATAAATGCTGCTCAGTAATGAGGTTTATGATTCGTGAATTTAGAATGCTACAAAAGACTTTTCCCAAACATGAATTTATGCAGATCCCACGGTAGTTTTGGGGGTCTGTCTTGTCTCCACTTTTAAATATGGGAGTTATGAGACCTTCACTCCATGTGTCAGGGAAATAGCCAACTCTGAGCACTCTCTCTGTCTCTCTGTCTCTCTCTCTCTCTGTCTCTATCTCTCTGTCTCTCTCTGTCTCTCTCTCTCTCTCTCTCTCTCTCTATCTCTCTGTCTCTCTCTGTCTCTCTCTCTCTCTCTGTCTCTCTCTCTCTCTGTGTCTCTCTCTCTCTGTCTCTCTCTCTCTCTGTCTCTCTCTCTCTCTGTCTCTCTCTCTCTCTCTCTCTGTCTCTGTCTCTCTCTGTCTCTCTCTTTCTCTCTCTCTCTCTCTCTCTGTCTCTCTCTCTCTCTCTCTCTGTCTCTATCTCTCTGTCTCTCTCTCTCTCTCTCTCTCTGTCTCTCTCTGTCTCTCTCTCTCTCTCTGTCTCTCTCTCTCTCTGTCTCTCTCTCTCTCTCTCTCTGTCTCTGTCTCTCTCTGTCTCTCTCTTTCTCTCTCTCTCTCTCTCTCTGTCTCTCTCTCTCTCTGTCTCTCTCTCTCTCTCTGTCTCTCTCTCTCTCTCTCTCTCTCTCTCCCTGTCTCTCTCTCTCTCTTTCTCTCTCTGGTTATTTCCTGTTGAAGTTTACTTCCTCATTCTGTTCTCGTCGTGTCGCAGCTTGTTCTCTCTGTCTAAAGGTAGTTATTGTGACTTTATTGTGACTTTATTGTGTTTGTATTGTGACAGTTTTCACTGTTTGACTCTTGAATGACTCTTTGTTCATCTTGTTAGTTTAGTTCCAGTAGAAACAGCAGAAATCTGTAGTTCAGAACTCTACTCTCTTTTAGTGTCCAATATTAGCTGACAGCACTGAGTCAGTGTTCACAGATCAATAACTTCCAACATTTGTCTTCTTTGTGGAGAAAAACAACAACCTGCTCTGTCTGTATTAGTGACAGCTTCAAGTTCAAATAATTTGAAGCCTGCAGTCACTACTCAGGGCTGAAAATTCAATTCAATTCAATTCAATTTTATTTATAAAGCATCAAATCACAACATAAAGTCATCTCAGAGCACTTTTACATGGAGCAGGTCTAGACCACGCTCTTTAATTTACAGAAAGAGAAACCCAACAGTTCCCCCCATGAGCAGCACTTGGTGACAGCGGGAAGGAAAAACTCCCCTTTAACGGGAAGAAACCTAAAGCAGACCCCGGCTCTGGGTGGATGGCCATCTGCCATCTGCCTTGACCGGTTGGGTTGATCCAACTCTCTTTGTGTGACTGTAAAAAAAAGTATTTTAATCTATAAGTTTCCTTCAATGAGCTGAAGTTAGAGGCTCATATCAAATCTCATTATATTTAGATGGATTATTAGATCACATGTTGGTTGTATGAAGGGTGGACAATATCAGAAACAGCTGTGTGTGTTTGTCATGTGACTGAGAGGAATGAAGAGAAATAATGTGTTGTTGTGTTTGTGTGAAGGTGTTTCTCTGCTATGGATCAGTGTGAGGACAGAGAGGAGGGAGTCCCTCCCTCTAAAAGCTCTCTGTGTGGGGAACATGACAGCCAGACCAAAGCTCAGAGGTGAGATGAGGATCTCTAACTGTCCATCACTGTTCTCCACTCACATCACTCCACCATCATTATTCACACTCAAAGCTCTGTGTGTGTTGTGTTGAAGAACAAAGAAGCAGCACAGACCAGACTCTGCTGAACCTGGACCTGGACCTGGACCTGGACCTGGACCTGGACCTGGACCCAGTTGTGTGTCCTTCAGGAGCGATGATTCAAAGGACGCTGCCATTAATTTTAAACAAGATCCTTTGTCTGATGAAAAGTATGTTGTTGTCATATTAAAACTATAAATTGTGCAGTATGTTAATCACAGGAAATGTAATGTGTGACCTTTAATAAATGTATCATTGCTGTTTTTGTATCAGGATCCATCAGAGACCAGAATCTGCTGGACCTGGATCCAGCTGTTTGTCCTTCAGGAGCAACGACTCAAAGGATTTTTTAATTAACTTTAAAGGACGTCCAGCTGGTCAGAAGTAAGCTGTCAGTCAAACTTTCATTTCTGTTCAGTTTGCTGCAGATTGAGAATCAAAACACACTTTAATTAGTGAGGAAGATTCTTCCCAATAACATCATCACATGAGTGTAATCTGGTGACCCGGAGTTCAGAAATACCTTCTGTGGGATTCTGTTTCCTCTAACTTGTGAATGTTGGATGTTTTCCTTGTATATTAAACAGCTGTAGTCCTCACAGCAGCAGGAATGATTCAGCTGATCTGAGAGATGAACTGTGCATCAGTCCATCTTCTGACGTGGCGACAGGATCGATCAGGATCTATGCTGATTAATGTTCCTAAACATCAGACTGGAAAACTGTTACTCACAGCTTCCAAGTTTAACAATAAATCATTTAAAGTAACGCAGCGGTCCTCAGGATGCGTCCTGAGCTCCATCAGATCTGTCCAAACATTTTTATTCAATAAAAGTTCAAATTTACTTTAGAGAATCAAAGTATTTCTTCTGTCATGTCAGGAGGATCAGTCAGTGAGCTTTCAGTTTGACCACTTACAGTAAAGTAATTATTAGCAGGAATCAGTTCTTCGTGTGAACATGTGTCCATAGAATTCAGATATGCAGATGAGGATCAGAACTGTGGAGTTTAAATGTATGAATGATTGTGAATGAATAGTTTGCAGCGGTTTTCCAGCAGCTGCAGCACATGAGAACACATCAGCTTTATTTTCATTCTACCACTGTCAGCATGTTTGGAATCATGTATATTCATATTTGAAGAGTCCTGAAGGTGTATTCTGGAGCTTCAGCTACTTCACAGAGGTGAACTCTTCTCTCTCACTCAGCCTCTCTCCCTGTTTCACCTACTGCTGTGTTTAAAGGTGATGAGAGGAGCTCATGTGATTGGTCATTATTGAAGCCCACCTGCATATCCTGCATTCCTCCACTATTAATGTATTCAGTCTCTCCTCCATGTTAAACCTGGCTGAGCTCAGAGTGCACCACTGCTAATGGTTGGAGAAATTGTAAATATGTGTTGGTCACACACCAGGAAGTAAGACCTGGATCTGGAGCCCAGTGTGAGCTCATTCTTCATGATTCCTCCACAGAGTGGACCAGGAGAGCTCAGAGGTTCCCAGTGGTCAGTCTGCCCAGCAGCATCAAACACACCTGGACTCCATATTTATGGTCTGTACATGTACAACAACTACTTTTACATCTATTCTGTTCACAATCATCTCCATGCTGCACTTTGTAGACCAGTGGATTGTCAGTCTGTCCAACATGGATCTGATGTTTGCTTCATGATTTCAGTTTGATTGTGTCATTCATATAGTATTCTGTTCCAGCTGCTGGAGGAGAACATCGTCACTTTTGTGAAGAACGAGCTGAAGAAGATGCAGAAGGTTCTGAGTCCAGATTACCCAGAATGCTTAGAGAGTCAGAGTGAGGATGAGGAGGAAGAGCAGAGGAGCAGCAGAGAAGCATTTCTGAAGATCACACTGCAGTTCTTAAGGAGAATGAAGCAGGAGGAGCTGGCTGACTGTCTGCAGAACAGTAAGAGGATTTCTATTATTTATTCTATATAATATGATGGATAAATGAGACATTTACTGATGTCTCAACAGATGGAGGGAAATATGTTCATATACTCTTTTAGTCCAGTCTAGTGATATTGTGTTTGTAGAACACAATATCACTGTAAGAGCAATTGAAAGTGTTTTACAGTGATAAAGCAGTTAAATGAGGTTAGATACAGGCAGACATTACACACAAACACACACAGTCAAGTTAAAGGATAAACAAAACAAAAATGTCTTCAGTTTTATCTTTAAACAGGATATTGTTGGTGCAAACCACAAATCATCTGAAGACTGTTGCATACTTTGTCAGCGATAAATAATCTGTCACCTGATGGAATGAACTCTGGGAAAGAAGAAGACTGTCCTCGTTACCTGAGAGCTCTGCCTGGCTGATCAAATGGAAGCTCTTCTGCCCTGACCATGTGTGGAACAGACAACACGGTGTAGACAGCGAGCTAAACAATTTTCCAATAAAAACGCTGTAGAGGAGAGTCCAGGTTTACGTTTTTTATGGAAGTCTTTTTTGTGAAACTGTCAATATACAAACAAGAAAACAGAAATAAATAATGATGTACAAGTCATATTACCACAGTTAACACGAAATGAAATCAGCTTGACTTATAATGCTCTAATCAACAAAATAATCATATTAATTGAAATAATTACTGTTTTCAAACACAAATATATCTTACAGTAATTGTACTTACAGATTGTGCCGAAAAAAAGGGCAAAAACAAAGAGGATGGACAAGGATGCAACCACACCTTTCCACTACTGTGTCCCAATTTGAAATGGCTCCTCTGAGCGCTCAAAATAAAGTGGTTTAACCACCTTTACCACTAGGTGTCATTTTAAACACCTGTTACACTACTGGGGCCAGAACAGAAGCATGTCAGATTCTTTATATATTGAGGGTCCATTTAGTGCTTTATAGACCAGTTCTATAATGGACAGGTAGCTGGTGAAGCAGCTCTTTGGTTCTAGTCCAGATACAGACAGCTGCATTTTGGATAAACTGGAGGCGTTGAAGGGATTCAGCAGGAAGACGTTACAGTAATCTAGTCTGCTGGTGACAAAGACATGGAAGAGAGTCTCTGAATCTGCCTCAGAGATAAAACTACAGATTCTCAGGATATTTCTGAGATGGTAGAAAGATGTTCTGGTGATTTTACTAATGTGTTTAGATCAGCATCGATAATGAGGTGTTTCATTTGGTCAGTGATAGTAAATGACTTGGACAACAAGTAGCTGCAGGCCTGCTGCCTCTGTGCTCTCACACCAAACACTGATTTATGTTTGTATCTGTTCAGCTGCAGGAAGCTGTCACGTGTCGTGGCCGGGGGAGACACTGTGCGCCTCAGTGTCAGTGCCACAGCACCCGGTCCACCGCCACCCACTTCACGTTTCTAATTTTCAAGTCTATTGCTTTTAGATACAGGGCAGGAAGAAAACTAAGCTAAGTTTTCCGTTTTAAAAAAAAACGGTTACTCTCAGTGGGGGAAGACACTGAGACTTTCCCGGTGGCGACGGCAAGTTCATTAATCTACCACCTGTAGAGCTCACGGATCAACAGAATAGGCTGGCGGGCCGTTAGCCCTCAGGGGAGTTTAATTCAGCCAGATTTGCTATCTGGAGTCCGGTCACTACCGTGGGCCCCTATGTGAAGCCCTCCGCTCGCTGGCCTTGTCCCTGACCTAAGGCAAAGACGCAAACAATGAGGGTTTTAAAAAGCAGAAAGCTGCTAAAACACGAGGAAGGGGAGAGGAGCGGAGCGGGAAAAATTAAGGGTCCTCCTATATGATTCAAACCACTGGCCTAACACGGGGTCGTGCTGAGCGTTCCTCCAACTCTGGAGAGGCAACACCGTCCGCACACCTGCCTTTGGTGGCTCCGTCTCAGGAACTTCTTTCAAACAAACTATTACCAAAGTTATACTCTCTAAGAAACCCAACAGTTATAAAGTTTCTATCGGAAAACACAAGTACACTATGGGTCGGTCCGGTGAGAGGTCCTAATCAAAGTTCCCTATCCTGGGTGTAGAGTGTGAGTGAGCCGAGTGGCTATCAGCAGTGTGGCTGTGGTGCGGGTGTTGTACGAGCTTACCTCTCGGGGGCTGGAGGTCGTCTTTTCTTGAAGAAAAACCCTGGCCTAGGTCCGTGTCTTTTCCAGAGGAATAAACTACTGCACCAGAGTTTTTTGTGGAATTATGTGATTTCACCATTTCCTTTTTGCAAGCAAGCATGTTTCTACCAAAAGGTTAGACAAGTTAACAATAGCTGAAAAAAATGTCAGGGGTACGTGAGTGAGAGTATAAGATAAAAATCAAAGAAACATAACAAAATGAACAAAAGAAAATAAAATGAACATAAAATCTGCAGGTTACATATGCGAATCAGGTTACATTTGTCAATGCATTTCATGAGTGAGGACGTGTTTGCAGACCAATAAGGAGACATGCACCTAACACATTAATTCTATTAAGGTCCACGTCTCCCTAAAGACCCACGTCCACGGAGCACAGACTCTTTTGTTCTTATCTCAGGTTTACATTTTCATGCAATACATATTATGCAGTATGTCACAAAACTTATAAAACATTCAAAAATAGAGATCAAAATAGAAAACATGTGAGTAATTATACCATTTGAATACCCCTAATGGGCCTTAACCTATAAATGATCTACCATAAGAGTAAGAACAAAATCCAAAAACAGAAAAAGGATTATAATAAGAACAATTTAGGAAGGGTACGCTTCTCTCGTCAAAACCTTACTCTCATAGCACATGTCTATGAGTCATAGGTCACACTCTTAGCAGGCCTGTTTCAATAGCTGGAATCCCTTTTGATATACATAACTTGTTTGATACATATATCGGGTCTATAATGCCCCCCTAAGGCCTAAAATATCCTAATGATACAGTCAAATTAGAGGCAAATAGCTTCTTTTTTAAGAACTATGTTACTCTCTACTGCATTCAGTTAGGATTTAATTCAGCTTCCTGATCAGCAAGATTGCACATTTCTTCACCTCACTCAACAAAGCTTTTTGACATTCAGAGATCAATATCTATCCAGCAGTTGATCAGTGAATCTAATAGTTTAATGTTATGTTGCATCAGTGGCAAAAGTCATTAATAATCTTGATGAGAGCTGTTTCAGTGCTGTGAAGATGCTGGAAACCAGAATGGAATTTGTCATACATTGTTGTGTTTAAAGACAAACAACCTTCTTGATTATTTTACTATTGTTTAAAATGGGTCAAGATTTCTGTTTTGTAATAGTCTAATAACAGAGGTCTTTAATGAATGAAGAAACATTCAGTCTGAAGCAAACAGTTAACAATGGTAAGTATATCATCTGCTAGGTTGAAAAAAAAAACAGATTTAAAAAGGTTGCAGGAAGAAGATCGAGGGGAGATGTGGATGGTATGATTTGGTTCATAGCATCAACAAGCTCCCTGGAGCCCAATATGGAGAAATGTTTGAAGGTGGTTTCAACTAAAGATTCTGAAATCTTTGGGGAAATGAAACATTAAAATATTTGCTTCATACTTCATTCATTGATCTTATTTCTTGTGTTCATTCAGGGACTCCTGGCAGGTGTCAACGTAAACTCAAGTCTAACCTGAAGGAGAAGTTCCAGTGTGTGTTTGAGGGGATTGCTAAAGCAGGAAACCCAACCCTTCTGAATCAGATCTACACAGAGCTCTACATCACAGAGGGAGGGACTGCAGAGGTCAATGATGATCATGAGGTCAGACAGATTGAAACAGCCTCCAGGAAACCAGACAGACCAGAAACAACAATCAGACAAGAAGACATCTTTAAAGCCTCACCTGGAAGAGATGAACCAATCAGAACAGTGATGACAAAGGGAGTGGCTGGCATTGGGAAAACAGTCTTTACACAGAAGTTCACTCTGGACTGGGCTGAAGACAAAGCCAACCAGGACATACACTTCACATTTCCATTCACTTTCAGAGAGCTGAATGTGCTGAAAGAGAAAAAGTACAGCTTGGTGGAACTTGTTCATCACTTCTTTACTGAAACCAAAAAAGCAGGAATCTGCAGGTTTGAAGAGTTCCAGGTTGTGTTCATCTTTGACGGTCTGGATGAGTGTCGACTTCCTCTGGACTTCCACAACAATGAGATCCTGACTGATGCTACAGAGTCCACCTCAGTGGATGTGCTGCTGACAAACCTCATCAGGGGGGAACTGCTTCCCTCTGCTCGCCTCTGGATAACCACACGACCTGCAGCAGCCAATCAGATCCCTCCTGAGTGTGTCGGCATGGTGACAGAGGTAAGAGGGTTCACTGACCCACAGAAGGACGAGTACTTCAGGAAGAGATTCAGAGATGAGAAGCAGGCCAACACCATCATCTCCCACATCAAGACATCACGAAGCCTCCACATCATGTGCCACATGCCAGTCTTCTGCTGGATCACTGCTACAGTTCTGGAGGATCTGTTGAAGAGCAGAGAGGGAGGAGAGCTGCCCAAGACCCTGACTGAGATGTACATCCACTTCCTGGTGGTTCAGGCCAAAGTGAAGAAGGTCAAGTATGATGGAGGAGCTGAGACAGATCCACACTGGAGTCCAGAGAGCAGGAAGATGATTGAGTCTCTGGGAAAACTGGCTTTTGAGCAGCTGCAGAAAGGAAACCTGATCTTCTATGAATCAGACCTGACAGAGTGTGGCATCGATATCAGAGCAGCCTCAGTGTACTCAGGAGTGTTCACACAGGTCTTTAAAGAGGAGAGAGGGCTGTACCAGGACAAGGTGTTCTGCTTCGTCCATCTGAGTGTTCAGGAGTTTCTGTCTGCTCTTCATGTCCATCTGACATTCATCAACTCTGGAGTCAATCTGCTGGAAGAACAACAAACAACATCCCAGAAGTCTGAAACAAGAAAAGACAAATCTGCAGATACACATCTCTACCAGAGTGCTGTGGACGAGGCCTTGAAGAGTCCAAATGGACACCTGGACTTGTTCCTCCGCTTCCTCCTGGGTCTTTCACTGCAGACCAATCAGACTCTCCTACGAGGTCTGCTGACACACACAGGAAGTAGCTCACAGACCAATCAGAAAACAGTTGAGTACATCAAGAAGAAGATCAGTGAGAATCTGTCTGCAGAGAGAAGCATCAATCTGTTCCACTGTCTGAATGAACTGAATGATCGTTCTCTAGTGGAGGAGATCCAACAGTACCTGAGATCAGGACGTCTCTCCACAGATAAACTGTCTCCTGCTCAGTGGTCAGCTCTGGTCTTCATCTTACTGTCATCAGGAAAAGATCTGGATGTGTTTGACCTGAAGAAATACTCTGCTTCAGAGGAGGCTCTTCTGAGGCTGCTGCCAGTGGTCAAAGCCTCCAACAAAGCTCTGTAAGTACACAGACAGTTATTGATTGATTGATTGATTTATTACAACAGATGTTTTTCTTATGAGTTATTAAATATCTTTTCCAAATGTATTCTACAGACTGAGTGACTGTAACCTGTCAGAGAGAAGCTGTGCAGCTCTGTCCTCAGTTCTCAGCTCCCAGTTCTCTAGTCTGAGAGAGCTGGACCTGAGTAACAACAACCTGCAGGATTCAGGAGTGAAGCAGCTGTCTGGTGGACTGAAGAGTCCACACTGCAGACTGGAAACTCTCAGGTCAGGATTCATCAACCTGTTCAACTGATCACTATTTAAACTGTGATTTTCATGAGTACAGTTCTTCTCTACTCAAATTATCTTCAGACCAGTTTTGTGTTTAAACACTGTGAATAACTTTCTACTAACATATTTTCATTAGTTTTCTTCTGTCTCTGCTGTTGGAACCTGAAATACCAGAGAGGAGTTTTAAAATTCTAAAATTGAATGAAGAACTGCGTAACTGGCCCAAAGTAAAACACATAGTTATCCATTGAACAGTTTTTGATAACACTTATAATTTCTTGTCATTTCAGAGCAGTATCTGTGCTGGGATGATAATGATTTTTACTCACCATGTGTATGACAGTTAACCCCAGTTGTGGTTAACCACCATTTAATTCTTCTTTTGTTTCTTTTACTTTTATTTCCACATCATTCAGACCTTTATATACCACATTAGTTGGGATTCCTGTTCTGTATTTGACTTTGAGCATCTGAGATGGAGTCATTTACCTCTGTGATGTGTTGGATGTTTGATGTTCTTACAAACTGTAGTCTGTCACCTGCAGCCCTTTATCTAATCAGCTCACTGCAGCTGTTTCTACTTTTTATATTCTTTTATTAGATCCATTTTTATGCGATTTTTCAAAAATGATTTGTTTACAGGAAGAAAGAAAAAAATGTTGAAAACCATACTAGTTTATTCATGAACAAATATTGTAACACTTAAATTTTCTAATATTAAAAGCATAATAAAAACAAAAACAGGATTTTTAAGCCTCTTTCCACTTTTATTCAAACACAAATAATTTTGCTGCCTCAACAAATACAGATACAAATACAAATACTGTGCTCTTTGCACATCCTTAGTTAGCAGTTTCTAACATCATGTTTACTAAGGTTACAAGAGGCTGTATCTACTTCATAATAAGAGCCTTACCGCTGTGGGCCATTTGAATTGTTAACTAGTGACTGGAAGTGTTCAGTGTAGCTCTAAAGATTACAGAAGCACATTGGTAATGACAGTAATAAACGCACTACCTTCCAGTCCTGCAGTGATCTCAGATCATGTGATGTGTGTTGTTTTGTGTGTCTGCAGGCTGTCAGGATGTCTGATCACAGAGGAAGGCTGTGCTTCTCTGGCCTCAGCTCTGAACTCCAACCCCTCCCATCTGAGAGAGCTGGATCTGAGCTTCAATCATCCAGGAGACTCAGGAGAGAAGCTTCTGTCTGCTGGACTGAAGGATCCACACTGGAGACTGGACACTCTCAGGTATGAAGAGACAGGTGGACACTAAATCAGATGATTGTCAGCTGTAACCATCATGCAGGAATGTTAAACCTGTGTGAGAGGAAATAACTTGTCAGTGGTCCAAAGACTGTTGAGGAAAGACAAACAGAAACGGGTGGTTTATCATTTTCATGTTAGTGTGAATCAGTTTAAACAGTCCTGTCATCTGTTCACAATACAAACTGCTGAGTCTGAAAAGAAGAAGTCTCATTGTTGACATGATTTGATTTGAGACACCTGTTTCTGATTGGCTGAATGTAGCTGCTGTTGATAGTCATCATGTGATGTGATGGACGGTTGTGTTGCCTAGCAACAGCAAAGCAGCTGAGTGTGATGAGGATCAGAGCTGCTTTTTCTAGAGCGATGTAACGTCCATGTTTGCATGCTGAAAGAGAACGTGCTGCTCTGACCCCCCTCCTCCTTTCAGGCTGCATCCTGCTGGAGTCCGATGGTTGACACCAGGTCCTTGGAGGCGTAAGTGTGTTTTTCATTTCATTCATCAAAACAAAGCAAACTTCAAACTGTGACATCACTCATTCACATCCTACTGAGGATGAAGATGATGTCATCATCAATCAGATGATAGATCAATAACTGCAGCTGTATTGTGTCTCGTTCTCTCCATCAGATTTCTGTGAACTCACACTGGATCCAAACACAGCACACAGAAAACTCAAACTGTCTGACAACAACAGGAAGGTGACATGTGTGGAGGAGTATCAGTCATATCCTGATCATCCAGACAGATTTGATCACTGGAAGCAGCTGCTGTGTAGAAATGATCTGACTGGTCGCTGTTACTGGGAGGTCGAGTGGAGTGGAGGAGTTTATATATCAGTGAGTTACAGAGGAATCAGCAGGAAAGGATACAGTAAAGACTGTTCTTTTGGACATAATGATCAGTCCTGGAGTCTGAGCTGCTCTGATGATGATGGTTACTCTGTCTGGCACAATAACAGATATACATCCATCTCCTCCTCCTCCTCCTCCTCTGTCTCTAACAGAGTAGCAGTGTATGTGGACTGTCCTGCTGGCACTCTGTCCTTCTACAGAGTTTCTGACTCTCTGATCCACCTCCACACCTTCAACACCACATTCACTCAGCCTCTGTGTGCTGGGTTTAGGGTCTGGCCTGGTTCCTCAGTGTCTCTGTGAGATCTGTAGGAGGAAGAGTCTCCTCCTGTTAGAGAAACTTTCTCACTGCTGACCAGATAGTTCAGTCTGTACAGGATCACACACAGCTGATGGTATTTAGTACCAACATGATCTCTCACTGCTTGTAAATGTAAACATGGTTTCCACATGATTGACAGTTTGTTTGTAAAATGAATCAAATGATAAACTGAGTCCAGTTGTTGTTGTTTTCTGTTGTTAGTGTATTAGAAAGGCTTGAACTGTAATGGGATAATGGGAATGGGATCTTCACTATGTTTTGTTGTAGTTCTTATAGTAGTTTCATAGTAAGTGTGTTACCTGATTCCTTCACTTCTTTAGAGATCACATGACTAATGATGGTCAGAACAACAGGCCTCCTATTGGCTGGTTAAATGAACACCTCTAATGGTGAAGGCTGAGGCTCAGCAGCTGGAGTGTGGCTGCTTTTATGCTGCCTTCATATCATATTGGAATGATGCTAATTATGAGATTGTGACTTGTGAATAGAATTCAGGTCAACATTCAAGTGGTAATTATGAAGTGGAAAAGCTGAAAGCTCTGATATTTACTGGATATGCTGGATTATTGTCAATAAGAGTATTTTATTTATTTTACTTTGTAATCATGCAGCCGTCTTGATTTGTTGTGTGACATGAACGCTGGCAAGTTGTAAACATGGGAATGTTTCCTGCCTCTCAGCAGTCAGTGAAGCGTCCAGCTGGACAGAAACACGACTCCACATGAATGATAATGTAGAATTTAAAGGCTTCTAAGCTGCTTGTTTGTGATGAAACAGCTGCAGGTTGAAGAATTCCTGCTGGAATAAAGACTCAGAGTCCTGCAGCTCTGCAGTCTGTGTTGTTGTGGAGGAATATTATGATTATTATGTAATAATGTGTAATATGTTACAGCCTGGTTATTAAAGTGAATATAAAATGTTTAGTAAGAGTGAAACATGAAAGTCCAACTTTAAACACATCTGGAGACTCAGAACTTTATGAGTGTGAAGCAGCTGAACTTTCTCTGCAGAGAAAATCAAAGGAATTCAAATATTTGAGTCAACAAGACAAAACTGAATCAGTCCAACAGTCAGACACCAACTCATCAACTTTTATTTCTGTCTTCAACCCAAAATTAACAAGAAAAGCAACAATATGTTTCTATTCATAAAAATTCATTTCTTTTAAATACTTCATATATTTTTCAACATTATAGAAAATATAAAGAATTTCTAAATTAAAAAAATACCCAAAAGATTTAAAACGTTCCCCTTTCACAGCAAGTACACAAAATGACTTTTCAACAGGTAAATATGTGCATTTTACAAACATTCCTGAACAATGTTTACAAACATCCAGCACCATCAATCAACTGATCAATAACATGAAATCAATCACACGGTGACTGCTCCTACAATTCCCACAATTCCACATTCTTTAATAAAACAAAACAATTACATTAAAAAAACAGCAGTAACAGGATTTCACAAACTGATTGTCGCCATGGAAACACACTCACACACACACACACACACACACACACACACACACACACACACACACACACACTCACACACACACACACACACACACACACTCACACACACACACACACACACACACACACACACACACACACACACACACACACACACACACACTCACACACACACACACACTCTCACACACACACACACACACACACACACACACACACTCATTAAAAACGTTCATTGAACACAAAGCGACTCATTTGGTCCGTTTTTGTTGCCGTGGAAACGTCACCTGTTGCTGCAGGTGAGTGTTGGAACACAAACGAGTTTAATTTCAGTGTTTTTCTGTTTTTTTTCTTCATTTTTATAACATTTCTATCGTTGACCTTTGACCCTACTCTCGGCTCCTCTCACTGGTCAGTTTTTTGACCTTTGCTTGTCAGTCTGTTCTTCTCTTAGTGGTTTTATAATCTTCCCTTTTGATTGGTTTTCAGGATTAACAGCGTCTCCATGGTGATTATTTAGGTTTTTACTGATGCTTTAAAGTTTGACCTCATGTTTGTTTTAAATGTGTTTTCACCTGTTGTTTGTTTGTTTGTTTACATTCTGAGATCTAAAAACGTCGCTTCTCTTCTCGCCCTCTTCAGTCGATCTCCACGCGGAAAGCGCTGATTTCCATTGGCCGCAGACGAGTGATGCGCGGCGGCTGCTGTTGCCGGGCGGACTCCGGTTCGTCGTCGTCACGCAGCAGAGTGAGACCCGACCGACGGACCGAACGCAGCGAGAGAGGAGCGAGAAGATCGTCCAGGTTCACCTGCAGAAACATCAACAGCCGTCAGATAGCTTCAAATGTTTGGAGTCAGATTACCATAAACAACTAAACACCTGCTCCATCACAACAACAACAACAACAACAACAACAACAATAATAATAATGATAATAGTGAAAAAACCTAAAGAATAAACTCTGCAAGCTTCATTAAAGATCAATAAGTTGTTAATCAATGACTCTGGATATGATCAGTGTGTGTGTGTGTGTGTGTGTGTGTGTGTGTGTGTGTGTGTGTGTGTGTGTGTGTGTGTGTGTGTGTGTGGCTCCACCTCCTCGTGCGCGCTCCACGTGCACGGTGGCAGCGGCTCGGGGGCGGAGCTACAGTCGAAGCCCTTCCTGTGGAGGAGGAGAGCCACTTCCTGTGACGGACTTTCTGCTTCCTGTTGAACACAAACAAACAAACAAACAAACAAACAAACAAACAAACGATCGCGTTTTAATAAAATGTCAGATCAATGGTTTCCTGTCGCTGATCGATCAGTTCAGCCTCATCATCAATAACTAGTATCAGATCAGCGTTTAGCTTCCCGCCTCTCCGACACAAACGATACATGTGCAGCTCATCTCACCCACATTATTGATTATTGATTATTATTATTATTCACTTATTTGAACAATATTTAATATTTGATCTTTTCTTTCTCCAAACGTTACGATGATAATACGTTATGTTTCGCTTCGTTTCGTTTCGTTTCGTACTTGCGGGTCCTCCAGTGTCCGCAGGTTCAGCAGGTGGACGTCACACGGCAGCGATGAGCGGAGCGGCCGGAAGGGGCGGAGCTTCGGCAGCTGGCTGTTGCCAGGGGTGACCATGGTGATTGGTTGGTGGCAGAGAGAGAGCGAGGACAGGTGGGCGAGCAGGGACAGGTGTTCAACTGAGGCTCCTCCCACTTCCTGTCAAGAAAAAACATACAAAGAAGTTCATCCCCCGCCCACATGATCCTGCCCCCACGTGGCCCCGCCCCTCACCTGAGCCCCGCCCCTCACCTGAGCCCCGCCCCTGCGGTCCTCCAGCAGCAGGTGGTAGAGGCTGGCTGTCAGCTTGTTGTCGGTGACGCCCTGTCCGAGGCCGCGGTTGTCGTCCTGCTGCAGCCGGCGGTCCAGCACCACCTCCAGCTCTCCTGCAGGGTTCCAGTCAGCATCAATCAATTATTATTAGAAATGTATTGATGATCAATAACTGCAGGAAGCCGTGAGCGCGCTCACCTGGCCGCAGCGCTGCGACGGCCTGACTCTGAGCCGCCAGCAGCGTCAGACGGGACGCGGCGTCCTGCAGGAACGCCGCTGAGGTCATGGGGTAGAAGTTGGCCTGCAGGGGGAGCTTCGCCAGAGTCCGCCGCTGCTGCATCTGGATCAATAACCATCGATAACCGATCAACAAACACCGAGCTGATCGGTCAGAGTGACGAAGATAAAACTGCAGAATAAACTGTGAAAACCTGGAAGCCGTTGAGGTCGGTGTAGAAACGGTTGCCGTTGGCAACGTCGCTGACAAGCCGCATGACGAGCTCACGGTTGACCTCTGACCTGATGTCCACCATGTTGGAAATCTCCAGGGATCTCCCAGCATGCCCTGGGGCAGAGACAAGAAGTCACATTAAACTAGTTTTAAACAGAAAGTGATCAATAATATTGATTTATTCCATCTATAGTAAATTAAAACATTTGACTGAGTGATGATGTAACAGGTTCATAATGATCTGTGTTATTGATCAGCTGATTGTTTTCTTGAACCTTTAAAAACATAACGTCATTTTAAGTTGAAAGGTTTTAATCTACTTCCTGTCGCTGTGACTACGGCGTCTCTTCAGGGACAATCTTTATTTATATCTTCTCTCCACCAATCAGAGAATTGATCTGGCATCATGTGATCTCGTTACCGTCCACGTGGAAGAGTCGGACCGTGTGCGTGAAGTGTCTGAAACAGGAAGTGATGTCAGAGAAGACCGGACCTCTGGACACCCGGATCAGCGGCGGCTCCGAGGGCGAGTAGAGCTGCGCGGGGCGAGAGACATTCAGAGTGAAGGAGGAGAGAGAGAGGTCCAGGTTCAGGTCTGAGCGGGTCCTGGTCTTACCTGGGCCCCCTCCTCCCCCGGCAGGAACAGGTAGGCGCCGCTCTTGTCCCGGTTCACTCCGGTTCTGGTTCCGTACCACAAGAACTGGACCCGGAGCTGCCGGACCGGACCGGACTGCAGACGCAGCTTCTGCAGGGACCGATGTTAATATTATTAATACAATTATTATTATTATTATTGTTGTTATTATTATTATTATTATTATTGTTATTATGTAACTGAACAGTTTATAATTAATTATTTAATGTAAATTAATTTCTATTATTGTAATAATTATAATATTTTTGTGTCTTTTTGAACTGAATATAATAAAATAATAAACATGTTGTCTATTTATAATAATATAATATAATATAATATAATATAATATAATATAATAATAATATAATTTAATATAATAATAATATAATATAATATAATATAAATAATATAATATAATATAATATAATATAATATAATATAATATAATATAATATAATTTAATATAATATAATATAATATAATATAATATAATATAATATAATATAATATAATATAAATAATATAAATAATATAATATAATATAATATAATATAATATAATATAATATAATATTTAATATCTACCTGCAGCAGGCCGGTCTGGGCGGAGCTCCATATTTCAACCTGCTTGTTGCTAAGCGACAGGGGGGCGTCGGCCTCAGCTCCTTGGGGGCGGGACACCTGGAAGTGCTCGGCGTGGACGTTCGACGGCTCGCCGGCGTGAAGGATGGTGTAGCGAGCGCGGTGGGCGGAGCCAGCTGAAGCTTTGGTCACATGATACACGACGAGCGCCAGAGGAGGAAGTTCAGCCACGAAGGAGAGCTGGAGGGAAAACACACGCATACTGAGCTCTGATTGGACGGCACTGTTCAGGGGAGGAGCTACAGGCGATGAGCATCAACCAATCACATTACGTCACAGCTCGCCATGACAACGGCGACCTGCTGACTGTTTGTATCACATGACACACAGACCGCTGCTATAAATATCCTGCTGGGCATCTTCTGAGATTATTGATCCTGTCTGTATTGATCGATCAGGTCCAGTCTGTCTGTGAGCTGCAGGCAGATTCACTCACTACGATCAATCAATCAATCAATCAATCAATCAATCAATCAATCAGTTGTTATTTATAAAGCACCAGCAGATGGGAATAAAATCAATGGATCAATAAACTGATACTGATCGATCCGCCTGTGACGACAGAGACTCTCTCTCTTTGCACCTGAAAAGCTTCCGTAGACGCTCTGCTCGGCTCCGCCCACACCGCAGAGATCTGCGCTGCCATTGGCTGACCCGTTTCCGCGTCGACCACTCGAGCGTCCGGAGAATCTACGACGACGCTGACGACCGACGTACGAAGCTGCTCCGTCGGGTTGAAGACGATCAATGACCTGAAACAAGCCGATAATCAATAATCAATGATCAATAATAGACTGATCAGTTTTTACTAACTCGCTGCACATCTCATCTTAACCATCATGTGAGCATCATGTGACTCTGCCGCCCTGTGATTCGCTGACAGGTTTCAGATGATCAGTTTTGATGTTTTGGATCCAAACATGAAGACAAATGTAGAAAATCAGCAGGTTGATCCTTTAAAGTTCTCATCTTATTCTGGCTCCGCCTCCTCACAGCGACACGACGTCATCAACCAATCACAGCCCTCTGACATCATCAGTCAGGTGACTGAGCGGTGAAATAAAATCAGTTTCACTTTTATTAATCTGCTGAAATGATTCAAAAAACTGCAGAAGAAGAAAAGTGACGACAGAAACAACAACAGACCAGAAACAAACAAACAAACAAACAAACAAACAAACAAACAAACAAGGAAGCTGAACTGAACAAGACAAGAGACGACAGCGAATCACAGAGCAGCACACCGATGATGTCAGAGGGCTGTGATTGGTTGGTCCAGGAACACGTTCTTCACCGTGTAAGCCCCGCCCCCTTACCTGGGCTCATCGCTGAGCGCGAGCGTCGTCTTCTGAGGCAGAGCGTCCTGCGCCGCCATGACATCATCCTGAGAGAGACGTGACAGGTTAACCTCACTTCCTGTTTACATGTTTATGTTTACACACATAATGAACCGTCATCAATGATTAATGTAATGCAGGTGATGGAGGTCAGAGGTCACCGTCTGCAGGAAGGGTTTGGATTGGTCGTGGTGATACTGGCTCTTGTCCAATAGGAGCAGCCAGTGGGCGGAGCTCTGCAGCACCTGGCGCAGGTTCAGGATGGCGTGAAACAACCTGAAAAACAAAACGACCAAACATCAGATTTCACCTTAAAATGGTTTCAAGTTTCACTTTATTTATTTAATTGTTTGTTTGTTTGTTTGTTTGTTTGTTTATTTGTTTGTTTATTTGTTTGTTCACTGGATTCAAACTACAGTTGTGCTTTTTGTTTTTTTTCATTTCACTGTAAACAAACAAACTTCACACTTTAATATTTGAAACATCTTTTCTCAGATTATTAAAAACATGGACACACAGCGACTGTTGATGTAAACAACGATATTAAATGGAGGTGAAGTCAATGCTACATGCTAGTGCTAAATGAATGGGGATGATGGGAAGCTAATGCTAGATGCTAAATGCTCACACTAAGCCAAGCGGTACCTGTTTCTGTTGTCAGGGGCGACACCGTCCTTCAACAGAGAGCATGGAACAATAAATGAGACAGAAAACAAGCTAACGCTAAAGACGTAGAAGCTCCAGGAGCTACAATGCTAACTGCTCGTTATCTGCTAACCAGAGGACGGATTATTATAACTTTATTATTTTATAAAATATAAAAGTTATAGAAAACATTAGAAAGATACGAACAAAACAAAAAGATACATAAATAATAAAAATGTCCACAGTCTCACTGAATTTACATTTGCAGTACGTGTTTACTTACAGTTATGCTAACATGCTAACATGCTAACACCAGCACTTGTTTGTCTCATGACGTTTATTCTCACAAACTTAATAACAAACAAAAAATAGAATATTTAGTCAAATAATAAATAATGAAAATAAATGTTTTTATTAAACAAAAGTCACATTTTGTTAAACTGGATGAACACTATAAACGTGTCTCCATGGTAACGCCTGTGTCTGCCTGTGATTTCTGCTTTGATGTTTCATCAAACCGTCACCTTCCTTTAGCCTACAGTATGCTAACATGCTAGCAGGTAGATCATTAGCTTTGCCTCTGGCTTTCAGTGTGTTTTTTGTAAATTTATTCTTGTGTTGTTTTTCACCCTCAGCTAAGATGCTAACAAGCTAATACCAAACTTCAATCTGCTAACATTCCTTCCAAACCTTCACATGCTAATGCTAACAGCAGTTTCTAAAAAGGTTCTTTAACTTTTAACTGTTCTTTGCTAACATGCTAACATGCTAACATCAAGTGTTCACCTGTTGTCTGATATGCTAACGTGCATTTATTTACACTGATTTTTTGAGCTGCTGACCGAAGACTGAAAAAATATAAATAAAACTAAATGTTGGTAAAAACAATGAAAAGATAAAGAAACAATCTTATTAAACTTTATGTTAAATAAAAGTCAGCAGACTAATGCTGTCCATGCTAACACCTGCTAGCACTGCTAACTTATTCTTGTTATCTCACATGCTAACACCTGCTAGCACTGCTAACTTACTCTCGTTATCTCACATGCTAACACCTGCTAGCACTGCTAACTTACTCTCGTTATCTAACATGCTAACACCTGCTAGCACTGCTAACTTATTCTTGTTATCTAACATGCTAACACCTGCTAGCACTGCTAACTTATTCTTGTTATCTCACATGCTAACACCTGCTAGCACTGCTAACTTACTCTCGTTATCTCACATGCTAACACCTGCTAGCACTGCTAACTTACTCTCGTTATCTAACATGCTAACACCTGCTAGCACTGCTAACTTACTCTCGTTATCTAACATGCTAACACCTGCTAGCACTGCTAACTTACTCTCGTTATCTAACATGCTAACACCTGCTAGCACTGCTAACTTACTCTCGTTATCTAACATGCTAACACCTGCTAGCACTGCTAACTTATTCTTGTTATCTCACATGCTAACACCTGCTAGCACTGCTAACTTATTCTTGTTATCTCACATGCTAACATGTTTATTCATAACATGTACTGATTTATTCTTTGGCGCTAATATGCTAACATGCTAACAGACTAGCGTGCTAACAGGTCACCTGGTGCCGTAGTCGACCACCACGGGGTCGCGGGCGGTGCCGGTGACGGCGTCGTGGTGCTGGAACAGCGCCAGGCTCCGCCTCCCCGCCGTCAGACGCCTGAAGTGTTCGCGTGCCGGGAAATCTGCAACCAGGCGACCGTCGCCATGGAAACGACGCATTTCAGCCAACGTCAGGCTGAAGAGGATTTCTGCCGCTCTGCCGGAGAAAACAATCAATATTTTAGAAAAAAATAGTATTGATCACCTCACAGATGCTCCAGGATGATAAACTGATACTAGTATTGATCACCTCAGGATGATAAACTGATACTAGTATTGATCACCTCAGCGTGGCCTCCAGCGTGCGGTCCAGTCTCTTGTAGAACGGTCTGGAGGTGAAGTATCCGCTCCAGTAGTGGTCGTCACGGTCGGCGTACGTGAAGAAGTCGCCGCGCAGCGTCGGCAGACTCGTTCCCGCCGCGCTCAGCCGCCGCCGCAGAGCCTGGAAGTAATCTGACAGCGTCCCGAAACGAGCCTGAAAACCACAGAAGAAGAAGAAGTTTACAGAAGAACAGACGCCCCCTCCCAGGTGTGTCAGTGGTCACCTTGTATCTTAGCCCCGCCCCCTGCCAGGTGTGTCAGTGGTCACCTTGTATCTTAGCCCCGCCCCCTGCCAGGTGTGTCAGGTGTCACCTAGTATCTTAGCCCCGCCCCCTCCCAGGTGTGTCAGGTGTCACCTTGTATCTTAGCCCCGCCCCCTGCCAGGTGTGTCAGTGGTCACCTTGTATCTTAGCCCCGCCCCCTGCCAGGTGTGTCAGGTGTCACCTAGTATCTTAGCCCCGCCCCCTCCCAGGTGTGTCAGGTGTCACCTTGTATCTTAGCCCCGCCCCCTGCCAGGTGTGTCAGTGGTCACCTTGTATCTTAGCCCCGCCCCCTCCCAGGTGTGTCAGTGGTCACCTTGTATCTTAGCCCCGCCCCCTGCCAGGTGTGTCAGGTGTCACCTTGTATCTTAGCCCCGCCCCCTGCCAGGTGTGTCAGTGGTCACCTTGTATCTTAGCCCCGCCCCCTGCCAGGTGTGTCAGTGGTCACCTTGTATCTTAGCCCCGCCCCCTGCCAGGTGTGCGTTACCTTGATGTGGAGCTCCGGATGCTGGTCGAAGTAGTCGAACAGTTTCTGGTAGTTGCTGAACTGAGCGTCCCACTCGCTCGACTCCACGAATCGAAAGTCGTCGCCGAGGGGAACGAGGAGCACCGGAGAGCGGAAGAGGCGGGACTTCTGACGGTACTGATCCAATAGGAGGAGAGCTCTGAGAGGGCGGGACATAGAGAGACAGACTGATCCAATAGGAGGAGAGCTCTGAGAGGGCGGGACATAGAGAGACAGACTGATCCAATAGGAGGAGAGCTCTGAGAGGGCGGGACATAGAGAGACAGACTGATCCAATAGATTTAACTCTGAACATCTTAAACTTGTGGTTTAATCAGACTTAAACTGGGGTCAGAGGTTAATTAAGGTCAGAGGTCAATTAAGGTCAGAGGTTAATTTGAAAGTTTACCTCTCCTGGACGTTCTGCTCTGTGATTGGCTGAGGCGGAACCCTCCAGGGACAGAAGACCCGCCCCCCCGGCAGGCGGTGGAAGTCGAACTGGCAGCAGACCGCCGGGTTCGGACCGCACGTGTGCGGCACGTCGTAGCTGTAGAACGGCATCATGTGACACGTGATGTCACTGCGGGGGGAGGAGTCTGACACACAGGAAGTGGGCGGAGTTAGAGGAACGACGCCGTCGTGTTTAAAAGTTCAAAGAAATTATAAAACTTTCTTTTTGATTAATTTCCTCTGAAGCCGTTTAAACTAAGTTCATAATTATTGATCATTAATCAATAATTAATCATATTCATATATAAAATGTTTTTCTTATTTATGATATTTTACAGTTTTTCTACATATTTTAATATTTGACATTAAATGATGTCATAAACTTAAACGATCATTCAAATCTATTTATTGATTAACTGATTAATTGATCAGTAGACGAGCGTTCTCACCCCAGCTCTGTCGCCATAGAAACTCGAGTGTCTGTTGCCGGGCGAACTGCTTCTTGACGGCGTAGTGAACGCGCTGGATGACCATGTCGCTAAGCCCCGCCCCCTTCAGCAGGTAGGTCATGGAGGGGGAGTGGCCAAAGGGATCCACCGCCCAACCGCTGCTCGGCTTCACACCTGCAGGAGGAACGCCCAGAGTCATGTGACCCGCAGTCATGTGACCCGCAGTCATGTGACTGAGCAGGAACAGCTGATCCTCTGATACCTTTATTGATCCATCAGATCAAACATAAACTAATAAAATCAGTTTTAGCAGTTTTCTTATTTTTAGAGTTAAATATAGTTTCTAGTTTTCTGGCTGAATGAAGATGAAGAACAGCTGATCTCACCGACGTGTCTCTGCAGCCATTGGTGACCTTCCATCAGCTGATCCAGCAGAGCGAAGTAATGCGAGTTCGCCTCGTCCGCCATCACCCAGCCGCCCGTCACCAGCTCCAGCTGCCCCGCCCCCACCAGGCTGACCAATCACAGAGCAGCACACACACAGCCATCAATACACAACGACACACTGATCAATAACCACACTGATCAATAACCACACTGATCAATAATCACACTGATCAATAACCACACTGATCAATAATCACACTGATCAATAATCACACTGATCAATAACCACACTGATCAATAATCACACTGATCAATAACCACACTGATCAATAACCACACTGATCAATAACCATGTAAATATAAACATTATTTGCACATTTTGATTCTTTTTTTCTCTTTTTTTTATTTTCTTGTTTTTCTTTGTTTTTTTATTTTTTTTATTTGTTTATATTTTTACTGAAAAGTTGTTTTTTTTCTATTTTAAAGATCAATAAGTGAAAACAATCAGCTGATTTACCGTTTGACCATCGCTCTCTTCTGCTGGTCGATGTCGTTCCACCATTTAGAGAAATAACTGACCTCCGCCCAGATCATCTTCCTCCTGGACACAGATCAATACAATACTGATCAATACAATACTGATCAATACTCATCAATACTCATCAATACTCATCAATACAATAAACATATTTTAGTTTCTGTTCTGGAAGTCAATCTGATGTAACGATGATGTGATGATGATGTAATGATGATGTAATGATGATGTAATGACGTAACGATGATGTAACGATGATGTAACGATGATGTAACGATGATGTAATGATGATGTGATGATGATGTAATGATGTAACGATGATGTAACGATGATGTAACGATGATGTAACGATGATGTAATGATGATGTGAAGATGATGTAACGATGATGTAACGATGATGTAACGATGATGTAATGCAGGTACCTGCTGTCCTCTGACAGTTTGATCAGCATGTTGTTCAGGATGTGTTTCGTCTGGTCCTCATAATAACTGTCAAACGTCTTCAGCCAGCCTGAAACACACACACACACACACACACACACACACACACACAGACACACACACGTTAACATCCCATAATGATGCAGGAGCAGCGGACTTCCTGGAGGGGCTGTTAGCCGAGCTGCTGCTAACGTTTGCCCAGTTTATTTCTCTGATAACTTAAGATCCAGACGTCCAATGACTAAAATCCTTCTTGCGGCTAAAAGATCAAGTTAAAAACCAGCTAAATTTATCATGAAAATGTGGCTTCAAACTGAATAAAAGTCCATTTCTAACAGTTTGTGTGGAACAAGCACAACAAAGCCCATGTATTATCTTGTATGTGTGTAAGTTAGTCTTTGCTAGACGCCATTGTAGCGGACAAACACGGCGCCGACGCATGCATCTTGTGCACTATACTCTTTGGTAGAGGAGGTATGACGCCATTGACAGGCCACCAAATGAAACGGTCCGTTACTTTGATTAAAATGACAGATTTCTCTGGGTTTGAACATTAATGGATTTAATCAGTGATTCACTTCATAACGTTCTAGAATCAGTGCTGCTGCTGTTTGTTATTGTTTGTTATTGTTTATGTTTATGAGCGTTGTGATGGTGGACGGATCAGCTGCTTCAGGCAGGAAGAATAAACTCATGTATGGTTCATGTGTTCGCTCGACCTCAGCTGCTCTCTTCTTCTTCTTCTCTGGTCTTTACTAGAACGAGTCACTGACCAGCAGAGCAGAGTCGTCCTGATGTCAGAGTTCACAGCTCTGTGATTGGTCGCCGCAGTGACGTCAGCTTGTGTTTCTCCTGAACTGACTCTGGCTCAACTTTCCCGCCGCAGCAAACGACCGCCGTTCAGACGGAGGGGACGACCGCTGTCCTCGCCGCAGCCTGAATGTTGTTGTTTATGTTTTGGAGGCGTGGCCTCAGTCCGGCTCCCCCTGCGGTCAGCAGCAGGTGGTACGTTCCAGTCAGACAGAGCTTCAGGTGTAAAACCATGAGGATGATGAGGATGATGATGAAGGCCGCTGCTCGTCTGGCTGAGCAGCAAACAGCTGATCTGCTGAAGGCTGCAGGTTTATGATCAAATGATTTCATTCATGGTTCATGTATGTTTATTATCTAATAGAAAACAAACATCTGGACACTCTCAGTGTAAACAGGAAGTGACATCTGCTCCAGACAGAACTCTGCAGACATCTGTATTAACAATATGTTGCTATATTATTCATTCTCACTCTGAATGTAGTAGCATCACATGCTAACACGTTAGCCACCAGAATGCTAAGTGAAGTGTCACGTGACTCGTTGTTTGTTGTTTGTTGTTGTTCTCACCGGGGTCGTTGTGCGAGTGAGGAACCAGGAAGAGCTCCAGCGGCTGCTCGTCCCACTCGTTGCCGTGGTAACTGATCTCAAAGCCTTGTTTCCAGCCGCCGCCGTCGGGGTTATCGAACGCCAGCAGGTCGTAAACGTCCAGCAGCTGCAAACACGCACGATAATATTACACACATATATATATAAATATATAACTTATATATTTATACTAACGTCACATATATATAATAATATAAGAACAGCTGCTGATTCTGTATAAATGTAGAACAACTGTAAACATGTTTACGGACAATAACAAAGTATTTTTATAAAAAAAGTAAAAACATTCATGATGTAAATAAAATATCTGAAAATCTGTTTATAAACATTTATAATTTTTATAAATCAGGTTTTTACAATAAAACGGAATTTTTATATAAAACAAATATTTTTAACACAGAAACAAAAAACTTTTTATTAGTAAATAAATAACTTCAGTGTGAACAGCTGTTAGCATGCTACGCTAACCTGCACGCCGTCGGCTCCGCCCTTCATCTCTTCGGCCAATCGGCAGCCAGGAAGCGGGTCGGTCCGGCTGTGGGCGGAGTCTGAGCTCACATTGGCCCCTCCTCCTCTTCCTGTTTCCAGTGATGCTTTGCGGTGGAGCAGCGAGTCCCGCAGCGTAGCAACCAGCCGGTTGTTGTCGCTAAGGAGACGCTCCAACCTGTCAATCTTCTGCTGGAGGCGGGACAAATCCTGAAAAGACAGATTCTGATTGGTTTAAAAATAAAAAACTTAAAAGGACAAAATGTTGAATTCAAATTGATAATATATATAAAACTAACATGTTTTAATAAATAGTTTATATATTTTAATTGTGTTAAATCATGAATCCGGCTGTTTATGTTTATTATTTATATAATTACTGACGTCGTCCACCTGTCCAGCAGGTGGCGCCCCCCGCTGCTGAAGCTCCGCCCCCTGCATCAGCTCCAGCATGCGATACAGTGACATCACCGCCACGCAGAAGACTCCGCCCACCAGCACCGCCAGCACGCGGCTCCGCTTCATCGCCGCCACCAATCAGCGACTGTCCAGGTGCATCATGGGAAATGTAGGACAGCAGAGTTTTATTATTGATCCAAACTACAGCCGGTTATAATCAGCTGTTTGCTTTGTTATTGATCGATAATAACAGCCTGATATATAAATAAATATATAAATATATTTATATTTAATCTGCTTTAATAAACAACAAACACTTCCTGTCTTTAATTAAAGATCTATTAACAGACTTATTAATTAATATTTAACAGTGAGGATGAAATATGATCTGCAGCCTGAACAAACACATAAATAAACTAAATAAATGTTCTTTATAATCTAATAATAAAACTTTACAGCTGATATAAATAAATACATAAATATAAAAATATTCAGTAAATGTTTGTGTGTCAGCTGATCTCAGTTTGTCTCGCGCAGCTCAAACCGCGCTGAACATAAAATTGATCAAACTTCATATCTGAACTGATCACTTCTAACCTGTCTGTTCAACTTCCGCGTTGCACGAGCAGCAGGTCTCGCGCTCTCCCGCCTCTCGCGTCTCGTGCCGGTGTCCACCTGTCTGACGTCAGTTTCCCGGGAAAGAAATGATAAAGAGTTCAAATAAAAGTTTAAAATAAAGTGAAATAAAGTTTGTTTGTTTTTTGGTCCCTCCGCAGCGCGAGCTCAGGCTGCTGCTGCGCCTGCGCACTGCTGTTTGTTTTGCTTCCGGCTTCGTTCAGCTGACTCAGCACTGCCCTTCCGGTTACAGAGCACGAGGATCTTCCGGTCAGAGGGTTCAGGATCTGAGTCATCAATTTACAGAGAAAATAAAAGAAGCAATAAAGAAAAATAAAATATAATAAAAATCCTTCATTAAAGTAAAAGTCCATTAGTATTCAGAGCTTGATGTAGTTAAAGTATTGCAGTAATAATAATTTATTCTTTATTGACATTTGGTGAGTGCAGTTTGTCAGAGATCAGCTGTGCTTCTCTGGCCTCAGCTCTGAAGTCCAACCCCTCCCATCTGAGAGAGTTGGATCTGAGTGACAACAAGCTGCAGGATTCAGGAGTGAAGCTGCTGTGTGCATGTTACTGTTGTAGCTGCTGGAGGTGGAGCTAGTTTACACTACTTTATATACAGTTAGCTAGTTTAGTCCACTGGTTCCCAACCTAGGGCTCAGGCCCCTCCAAAGGGTCAGCAGATAAATCTGAGGGGTCGTGAGATGATTAATGGGAGAGGAAAGAAGAAAAAACAAAGTTCTGATACACAAATCTGTTTTCAGTTTCTGGACTTTTTCTCTAATCTTTGATTTTTGCTGAAATATTGGATCATTTGAACATTTATTGAAATGAAAGCATGTGAGAAGTTTAGAGGGAAAAATCACTATTTGGTGGAGCTGTTAACAACTCATAGACATGTGAAATGTGACCCCGACTACACACTGCTTTTTGTAAGACGTCAAAAGACAAAAAGGTTGGAAACCACTGGTTTCATCTTTAACAATGTGTTGTATTTTAAAACCTTGTTATATTATCCATTGTGTCAAATCTGCATGTGAAAAGTAACTAAAGCTGTCAAATAAATGTAGTGGAGTAGAAAGTACAATATATTAATAATAATTAGTTATTAATTATAATTTATTACATAACTTTATTGATCTGCGAGTTCTTTATTTATTAAAAGTGAGGATATGAATAACTAGTTATATATGTATATATTTGTCCAGCAGGTGGCGTCAACATGTTTGTGAAACATGTTAATAAACAGTTTCAGACTGTCAGCTGATCGATCAACCTGATTGATTAATGTGAGTTTTTCTGTTAAACCTCTCAACATCATCTTATCGTTTCCTCCCATCGTCCAATCAGATGAGAGGAGAGGCGGGGCTTCTGTGGCTGCTGCTGACCTGGACCGCTGCAATGTTACCATGGTAACCGTGATCTGAACCGACTGACTAGGAAGTTAACTATCTTTATCCCGCCAAAATAAAAAGATCTGCGAGTGTATTTCAGGCGGCTGCCTAGCAACAATAAAAACAACGTAGGCTTCATCAATAAAATCAGAAAAACACCACAGAAGAAGAATTTCAACAAGAAGTTTTATTAAGACAACAAATACAAAACTCTGTGTGTGTGTGTGTGTGTGTGAGTGTGTGAGTGTGTGTGTGTGTGTGAGTGTGTGTGTTCACAGCAGTGCACTCTTGGCGTACGACAGCAGACACAGCGATTGGTCGAACGATGCTCGGAGCTCCGCCCACCCCGCCTCCAGTCGTGAGGAGAGGCGGGTCAGAGCTTCCATGGCGACGGCGTCCTGCGACAGCGAGCGGAGGTGGAGCTGAAGACAAAACAAATCTGTTAAAATGATGATAATAATAATAATAATAATAATAATAAGAAGAAGAAGAAGAAGAAGAACAGATCAATAAAGTACAATGAAACAGGAAACAGGAAGATTCTGCTGCGTTCTGATTGGCTGACCTTCAGGAAAAGCGCCAAGTAGGCGTGAGCCAGATCGAAGTCCCGCCCACTCGCCAACATGCTGTCAATCATCTGAATGAAGGCGAGCAGGAGGCCGCTGGCTCCGCCCCCCTCCGGCGTCAGACAGCTGAGCTCCACGGAGAGCGCCGACGGCCCACAATCCTTCAGGAGCCGCCGCGGGGCGTCGACTGCCGAGAGAGGAGACATCACTGATGACATCACTGATGACATCACTGCAAACGACTCAATATAAACTATAAAATGCTAAAAAATATTAATAAAACATTTAAATATAAACAGTGAAATTATTTAATAATGAAAAAATAAAAAGTTTTCACACAAATTAAAATAAAAATGATCCAACAGTTTAATATTTATATTAATGAACAAACAATATAAATATAAAAACATTTACGGAAGTTAAAACACGTTTTGTTGAGATGTGAAATGGACTCACATGATTGGCTGAGCAGAGACGCCTGCAGGGCGGAGCTGAACTCTGACCTCTGACTCAACGACCCCCAACTCACGACCTTCGACTGCGGACAGGAAACATTTAACTTCAGCATGTTACAGATTAAAACAGGAGAAGAAGAAGAACGCCGGCGCAGCAGCTCTACCTGTACTTCCTGTTCGGTTGCCGTGGGTGACGTGAAGCGTGGCGTGAGGCCGGCGACGGTCGGCAGGAAGAACGGCGCGGCAGCCGGAGCGGTGGGCGGCGCCACCGGCTTATTCCTCCTCTGAAACGACAGATATATTTATTGATCGAGTATTGATGAGTATCAGTGACTGCTGCGGTCACATGACTCGGCTGCTCTGCTCTGATTGGCTGACAGTCACCTTGATGTTGTCCAGGTGCAGCAGACTCTTCCAGCGAGACTCCGGCAGCAGCGACAGAGTCACAAGCTCCGCCCCCAGCTGCTCAGCTGACTGGTATGCATCATCACCCTCCTCTGATGTCACTTCCTGTTCCAACTCGTCCGCCGTGACGCCCGGCAGCGTCTCCACGGCCGGTTGGTAGTCAGCCGGCAGGGGGCGGAGCCCCACGGGCCCACACAGGCTCTTATTGGTCCTGTGGAGGAGAGCTGCACTGTGATTGGCTGCTGACAGTGATGTCACTTCCACTAATAAACATTTACTGGCTGCTGCCCTGTGATTGGTCGGATGTGTTAATGTGCTGCGAAATGATTGGTTCAGACCAGAGGTAAACGCCCAGACTGTCCACGTGAGCCGTCGCCAGGAAGTCTCCCGTCGGCGACAAGGACACGCTCACCGGCGCCATGGCAACCAGGAAGCAGTCGACGAGGCTGAAGACAAGAAGAAGAAAGCGTGATGATGTCATCGAATCAAAGCTGAATAAAGTTATTCAAACGTGTCGGACTCACCTGCCGGACGGGAGGTCCCAGGTCCGCACGGTGCAGTCCATCGCCACGGTAACCAGCCAGCGGCCGTCCGGGCTGAACGCCTGCCGACAGAAGCTAACGTTAGCATGCTAGTTCACACCGAGCATCATTAGCTGTTAGCATTTTTAGCTTCATGAACCCACCATGTCGTTGATGTTGCCATGGTGACCTGCGAACTTCCTAACGACCCGCCTGGTTTCTATGTCGACGACCAGCAACGTGAAGTCATCCAGCGCTAATGCTAGCATACCGCTAACAGGAAGGAACAGAAGAGCACAGTTGTCATCATGCTAAGTGTGTTAGCAACATGCTAAGTGTTAGCAACATGCTACGTGTTAGCTACCTGTCTCTGTGTAGCATCATGCTAGCCGGTGCGGCGGGTAGCTTCATCTCTACTTCCTGTTTCCTGTTCTTGAAGCGCCAGAACTTGAGCAGCCAATCAGAGCCGGCGGTGAGGGTCAGCTGGTTGAGCGTATCCGTGGCAACGCCTCGCACCACGCCGTTGTGGGCTGAGAGGGGGAGGGGTTAAAAACACAACGTAAACAAAATAATAATAACGTCTGTTGTGTTTCATGGCGGCAGGAAACTGCGTCCATATTTGGCATCTCGCCATGTTTCATGTCTCCTCACTTCCTGAACTCAGCAGGAAGCTGCGTAAACGCAATCTGCAGATATTTGAACATCATCGTTAACCTCGTTAACGTGAGCGGCGACGTTCAGCTGCGTTCCGTCGCAACGCTTTCAGTTGCCGTGGTGAACTCACCTTTCTCGTCGTCCCCATAGCAACCGCGGTGCAGGCCGGACTGCAGGTTGTAGACGTCGACGCGGCCGCAGGACGAGCCAATCACAGCAAAGTTGCCGCAGGAAGTGATGTCAACAGCCTGGGAACAGAGACAGGAAGTCATGTGACCCTGAGAAAGAGGGGAAGAGTTTAGAGAAACACAGGAAGTAGGTGTGGTGTTACCGTGGCGACGGTATCCCTCCGGCAGGCTGGTGGCTGCAGGTGGTGAGCTCCCATGGTGCATCGCTGGTAGTTCCATGTTGTGGTTGCTAGGCGACCCCGATGACACGCCACGATGCCGTCCCAGTCTGACTGACGAGTGACAGCTGATCGATCAAAACAAGGTGTCAATCAGCTGATCAATCAGAACGGCCAAAAGTGTGTGAGAGTGTGTGTGTGAGTGTGTGTGTGAGTGTGTGTGAGTGTGTGTGTGTGTGTGAGTGTGAGTGTGTGTGAGTGTGTGTGTCACCTGAGGAGAACGCAGTGATGGCAGGAAGTCGCAGCTCCTCATAGGACAAACCTTTCTTCTTCTTCTGTTCTTTCTTCTTGTTGATGGAGCCTGAAGACACACACACACACACACACACACACACACACACACACACACACACACACATTATAAATTAACCAGCTGATTGGTTGTTGCCGTGGAGACAGAGACGTGTTTGGAGGCGGGACTGACCGTGTCCGAGGTTCTTGTTGAACCGCTCGTGGACGGCGGAGAAGGACTGCAGCGTCCCGTCCTGACCTGCAGGAGGCGGCCAATCACATGTAAGCAAAGTAAACGACCACAAACACGATGACATCATCTCATAATTACAAATAAAAACCTGATTAATAACATTTAATTATTATAGATAAAAGTTTTATGCAGATGATGACGTTGTTTATTTACCAGCACTGAGGATGTTTTTTCCGTCGTTGCCGTGGTGACGGATGGTGGTGGGCGGGGCGCTGTGGCCCTGACGACACCGCAGGAGTCTGGCTCCGCCCCCTTCCTGGTCAAATATCCACACCTGCAAATAAATATGATATAATTATTATTAAGATTATAATTCTTCTTACATTTAATATTCAATAAATAAAATATAAATTATAAAAACACCCAAACAATATAAATTTACATTATTATTATTGTTGTTGTTGTTGTTGTTGTTGTTATTATTATCATTATATAAAAACATTCTCATCAGTGAGTGAAACGTTTTCTTTCTAATAAATTAATTCTAATATCTGATAATAGATCAATAACTCTCCGCTCACCTTGATGGCGTTGTCGGCTCCGTTGGTGACCAATAGCGGCTCTCCGTGCAGGAATGTTGCCGCGGCGATGGCTGTGCTGTGGGCGTGTCTCTGCTGAGCAATCAGCTGACGCCGTTCAAGATCCCAGAATGCAATGTGACCCTGAGGACTGCCGGACGCCACGACAGGAGGACCGTCTGAGAGGAGCAGAGAAGAAGAATCAACGTCAGACAGGAAGAGACGACGCAACAGAGCAGCAGAGCAGCAGAACAGCAGAACAAAAGAGCAGCAGAGCAGCAGAGCAGTAGAGCAGTAGAGCAGCAGAACAGCAGAACAAAAGAGCAGCAGAGCAGCAGAGCAGTAGAGCAGTAGAGCAGCAGAGCAGCAGAACAAAAGAGCAGCAGAGCAGCAGAGCAGTAGAACAGCAGAACAGCAGAACAAAAGAGCAGCAGAGCAGCAGAGCAGTAGAGCAGTAGAGCAGCAGAGCAGCAGAACAAAAGAGCAGCAGAGCAGCAGAGCAGTAGAACAGCAGAACAAAAGAGCAGCAGAGCAGTAGATCAGTAGAGCAGCAGAGCAGTAGAGCAGCAGAGCAGCAGAACAGTAGAGCAGCAGAACAGCAGAGCAGCAGAGCAGTAGAGCAGCAGAGCAGCAGAGCAGTAGAGCAGCAGAACAGCAGAACAAAAGAGCAGCAGAGCAGCAGAGCAGTAGAGCAGCAGAACAGCAGAACAAAAGAGCAGCAGAGCAGCAGAACAGTAGAGCAGCAGAGCAGCAGAACAGTAGAGCAGCAGAGCAGCAGAACAGTAGAGCAGCAGAGCAGTAGAGCAGAACAGCAGAGCAGCAGAACAGCAGAGCAAAAGAGCAGCAGAGCAGCAGAACAGCAGAGCAGCAGAACAGCAGAGCAGCAGAACAGCAGAACAGAACAGCAGAGCAGAACAGCAGAGCAGCAGAGCAGCAGAACAGCAGAGCAGTAGAACAGCAGAGCAGAGCAGCAGAACAGCAGAGCAGAACAGCAGAGCAGAACAGCAGAACAGCAGAGCAGCAGAACAACAGAGCAGTAGAACAGCAGAGCAGTAGAGCAGCAGAGCAGAGCAGCAGAACAGCAGAGCAGTAGAGCAGAGCAGCAGAACAGCAGAGCAGTAGAACAGCAGAGCAGTAGAGCAGCAGAGCAGCAGAACAGTAGAGCAGCAGAGCAGCAGAGCAGCAGAGCAGTAGAGCAGCAGAGCAGTAGAGCAGCAGAGCAGCAGAGCAGTAGAGCAGCAGAACAGCAGAACAAAAGAGCAGCAGAGCAGCAGAGCAGCAGAGCAGTAGAGCAGCAGAACAGCAGAACAAAAGAGCAGCAGAGCAGCAGAGCAGCAGAACAGTAGAGCAGCAGAGCAGCAGAACAGTAGAGCAGCAGAGCAGCAGAACAGTAGAGCAGCAGAGCAGTAGAGCAGAACAGCAGAGCAGCAGAACAGCAGAGCAAAAGAGCAGCAGAGCAGCAGAACAGCAGAGCAGCAGAACAGCAGAGCAGCAGAACAGCAGAACAGAACAGCAGAGCAGAACAGCAGAGCAGCAGAGCAGCAGAACAGCAGAGCAGCAGAACAGCAGAGCAAAAGAGCAGCAGAGCAGCAGAACAGCAGAGCAGCAGAACAGCAGAGCAGCAGAACAGCAGAACAGAACAGCAGAGCAGAACAGCAGAGCAGCAGAGCAGCAGAACAGCAGAGCAGTAGAACAGCAGAGCAGAGCAGCAGAACAGCAGAGCAGAACAGCAGAGCAGTAGAACAGCAGAGCAGTAGAGCAGCAGAACAGTAGAACAGCAGAACAGCAGAGCAGCAGAACAGCAGAGCAGTAGAACAGCAGAACAGCAGAGCAGCAGAGCAGAGCAGCAGAGCAGCAGAACAGCAGAGCAGTAGAACAGCAGAACAGCAGAACAGCAGAGCAGTAGAACAGCAGAGCAGTAGAGCAGCAGAGAAGAAGAGCAGCAGAGCAGTAGAACAGCAGAGCAGTAGAGCAGCAGAGCAGCAGAACAGCAGAGCAGCAGAGCAGCTGAACAGCAGAACAGCAGAGCAGAGCAGCAGAGCAGCAGAACAGCAGAGCAGAACAGTAGAACAGCAGAGCAGTAGAGCAGCAGAGCAGTAGAGCAGTAGAACAGCAGAGCAGCAGAACAGCAGAGCAGCAGAACAGCAGAGCAGCAGAGCAGCAGAACAGCAGAGCAGCAGAGCAGTAGAACAGTAGAACAGTAGAGCAGTAGAACAGTAGAACAGTAGAGCAGCAGAGCAGTAGAACAGTAGAGCAGCAGAGCAGCAGAGCAGCAGAGCAGCAGAACAGCAGAGCAGCAGAGCAGCAGAGCAGCAGAACAGCAGAACAGCAGAGCAGTAGAACAGCAGAGCAGTAGAACAGCAGAGCAGTAGAGCAGCAGAACAGCAGAACAGTAGAGCAGCAGAGCAGCAGAGCAGCAGAACAGCAGAACAGTAGAGCAGCAGAACAGCAGAGCAGCAGAACAGCAGAGCAGCAGAGCAGCAGAACAGCAGAGCAGTAGAGCAGCAGAACAGTAGAACAGTAGAGCAGCAGAGCAGCAGAGCAGCAGAGCAGTAGAGCAGCAGAGCAGTAGAGCAGCAGAGCAGCAGAGCAGCAGAACAGCAGAACAGCAGAGCAGTAGAACAGCAGAGCAGCAGAGCAGTAGAGCAGCAGAGCAGCAGAACAGCAGAACAGTAGAGCAGTAGAACAGCAGAGCAGCAGAACAGCAGAGCAGCAGAGCAGCAGAGACGACACAGTGACTGTCGTACCTGTTCTGAAAGCGAGCGAGCTGATTGGTCCCCAGTCTTGTGTGAAGCTCATCAGAGTCTCGTCCAATCGGATGTTGTGAATTATAATGCGACCCGTTGCCGTGCCGACACCCACCACATCCACCGCAGGACTCTGGGAAATGAAGTTTTAATATATTTTAAATATAAATAAACGTCATATAAATAATTAAAAACTAAATGAATTATTCTTTAAACTGAAAACAAAAAGCTTTTTAAAAACAAACTGATGTTTTTATTAAATCACAAAGTTTAAACAGTATAAAGCTGATATCTTATTTTAATTATGTTAAAACTATAAGTTACAATTAAACAATAATAAAAACAAAACAACATAAACATCAACCTGTAATAATAATAATAATAATAATAATAATGATATTCTATGAAATGTGACCACAACAGAAATCTAAACATATAAATGTAATAAATGTATTGATCGGTGAGACTGACCTGCTGCAGAGCGGTGACTCCTGCTGACCAGCCGGGAAACGTAAACAACAGCTTACTGAAGATCAATAATACACACTGATCACTATCAATCAGCTTATAATCAATAATACACACTGATCACTATCAATCAGCTTATGATCAATAATACACACTGATCACTATCAATCAGCTTATGATCAATAATAATAACACATGCTAACATGCTAACATGCTAACCTGGTCTTGATGTTCCACAGCTGCAATGCACCCTGGGAGCTTCCCAGCAGCACCTTGTTCAGGTAGGTGCTGGGGTGCATCATGGCCGACAGGTCAAAGGTCGCGGGGTCGAAGTGCAGCTGCAGGTAGATGTCTGCAGACAGAGGGAGCAAAGCATGATGGGTAACAGTTTGAATCAGAGCTGCAGAGCCGTGAGAGGAGCTGATCAGATCTATTGATACGTCCATGAAGAAGAAACGAGCTGATCACATGATCAGAAGGAGACAGGACCTTTAAGAGCAGATCAATAAAAGTCATCCAGAGGAATCTATTGATCAGACGGATCAGCTGCAGCATCTAATCAATAACTGATATTGATCACCTGTAGAAGCCCCGCCCCTCCTGCTCACCTCCCCCCTGGACGTCCCACACGATGACATCACCGCCGCTGTCGGCTGAGATCAGCTGATCACCCAGAGGAAGCAGCAGGCGCACTTCCTGTCTGTGACCATGGTAACGCATCACCACCTGGACGCATCATTCAAAACATTTATTATTATTATTATTATTATTATTATTATTATTATTATTATTATTATTAAATATAATCATAATTTTACACAAAAACCTGAAAACAGTTTATTTATTTAACCAAACTTCACTCTGATCTTTAAATTCAAACAAAAACTTAATTTAAACAAGATACATTAAAGAGTTACAGATCTGAAAGATTTAAACAAACAAACAAACAAATAAATAAACAAATAAACAAACAAACAAATAAATAAACAAAGCGTTCTGGCCTCTTTGTTGCGGGCGAAGGCGCTGATTTGGCGCCCGGCGGCGGCGAACACCAGCATCCTGTCTGCTGCCACACAGGTGATGTCATCTGACAGGCTGTTACCTAGGCAACCACCACATTACGTCAGAGCACGGCAGCCAATCAGAGAGCAGAACTCTCAACGGCAAAGATTTTATAGTTAAAATATTAAATATTAAATATTTATACTCACTGACAGACACGATCCCCAACCTGTTCACCTGCAACCATCAATAATACATCATCAATACACCATCAATACATCATCAATACATCAATAATACATCATCAATACACCATCAATACATCATCAATACATCATCAATACACCATCAATACATCATCAATACATCATCAATACATCATCAATACTCTTCAGTCCTGCAGGTGAAGCCAGAAAGTTTTTGTTGCTTTCTTCACGTTTCTGACGTCACCATGTTTACATGTTTACAGATGTTTACATGTTTACAGATGTTTACAGATGTTTACATGTTTACAGTCAGTCACGGTCGGATCAGACTATCATGTAAACAAATAAATAATAATAATGTCAGAAGTTGTTTTAATAAGTAAACGTTTGTTTCAGTAAACAAACATCCTGATGACATCACTGCATCTGATGTTTGTTTGTTTGTTTGATCTCTAAATCTGTTTCTGCTGCTTTATGTTGTTTTGTTTTTACTGTGTAAATAAATCAATCAATAATAAAGCTGCTGTATTTCTATTTACAGTAAACAAACATGTTTACGTTATAAATCATCTCACTGCTGACGTGAGTTTGTTTTTTCCAAACACAGTCAGATAAACTCTGTCTATAGATTCAGACATGCGCTCTGCTGAGAGGAGAGTTCGGCCTCTGGCAGATAAAAGCTGCTGCTTAAATCTTTGTTTGGTTTTATCACTTATTGAGGTGAAGTTGTTCAAACATCTTTGGGATTCATTTTTATCGATAATGAGGTTGACTGCAGTCTGTAACAGCCATCAGCTCACATTCACAGACGCTCTGCTAAACTGTTCTATAATATCTGCAGCTAAACACGCTGAAAACATTAAAACATTTCTGTCAGCGGTAGAGAAACCTTACAGATTAACTAACTAACAAAAATAAATATGAGGAAATCAGACAACCTGTCGAACACGTTTTACAGCAAATCTGAGGATAGAGCCACATCTGAGTTTAACAGTTGGCATTATTGTAAAGAGTCTTTGTTTTAACGAGTGAAAGATGAAATGATGCTCTACGGTACCAGCGCTTTAGAAAGTCTAAGAAAAGCATCAAACTGTGTTCAGAGATGAGGAAGCCTGACTGTCAGAATGCACCACTTTATTCTTTTAGCGAAGATTTTATGGTCATTATTCTAAAGACATCTGAGACGCCAACTGTCGACGTAGAGAAAGGATTTACGTTAGCCAGCCGCTGGGTCACACTGGAAGGTCAGAAGGTCAGAAGGTCAGATACTGAAGATGAACTGATCAATAATAAGAAACATCTGGGTGAACCTTATGACGTCAGCCTGTTTCTGGACTCTGAGTGACGTCACTCATACGTCAGAAGTTACAGTTTTATCTGAAGTCAGTTTGTTTGTTAGATCAGCTGACGGATCGATAAGTGTCAGTATCGATCGGTCTGTGACGTCATAGATGAAGTTTGGGTTCTTACGTTGAACGTGTGGAAGCTTTTACCGACCGCCGTCACCACGTAGAACTCCCGGTGCTTCCGGTGGTACCGCAGCGCGTGCGGCACGTGGTTGGAATAAAGTCCCAGAACCCGGAAGCCGGAGAACAGAGAGCTGCCGCCAGACATGCCTGCCGGTGCCGGTGTCCCGGTAACAGCGGGGCGCTTAACGGAGAAACACGGACACTGAAACACTCACACACCGGAGCCGCTGCTGCTGCTGCACGAGAATCACACCGAGGAGCAACCGGAAACACAGTCCGACTGGAAACAACCAGCACAGAGGGTCCGCCTCCTCCTGCTGCTTCTTCTTCTGTAGTGTTTATTGGTGCTCAGAGGCGGGAAAACCGCCACCTGCTGGTCTGAAACAACACATTAAAACAAACAAACAAACTTTAACTGAATCAGTTTATTTACAAACTCAATAAAGTGACTGAAACAGCTGATTCCTCCTGTTGTTGTTTATCTACATGTTGTTGTTTGTTATTATTGTTGTTTATCTACATGTTGTTGTTTGTTGTTGTGTCATCGGCCGTCTGCGTCTCCCAGTTCATGTATATGATGTGTGACTGGGACCAGTGGGACCAGTAATGTTAAAGTCTGGAAGCTGGCTGTCTCTGAGCAGCGTCTCTCTCGTCTGTGTCGTCTGTGTCAGACGGACGCTGATGCTGATTGGCTGAGAAGCTCCTCCTCATCTGGACTCGCCACAGCTGCAGCTGCACATCTGGATGCTGTGTGACCGCCGTCAGCGAGGCAGCAGAAGAAGAAACACAGATGATCCTGGTGTGCAGCATCAGTATGGAGATTATTCCCTATCTTTATTCAAGAGCGTAGTATTTAAATTTGAGAGCAAACTTTATTGATTTTACGTTCAGATTTTGTAATTTGTCCCTCAAAACCCTCCCCTCGCACTCAAACAGCCTCTGCTTGCGCTCAGATTTGCTCCGCTTGTGCTCAAACTGTGTGCTCGCACTCGGATACAATGTTGCTCGAGCTCAAACTTCAACTCTTCTCCTCGCACTCAGGTTTCTTCTGCGCGCTCGCTAAGTTTCTGCTCACGGATTTCTCCACTGCGCTCGGATTTTTTTTGTGTAGCAACAAGCATAGCAACCACCCTGTCAGAATCATCCAATCAATAGAAGGCCTGGTTTTGGGTTGACCAATGAAATGGAGCCTGCCTCCTTGTGTTAGTCAAAGTCAACGATCTCAGGTAAGTTTTTTTTTAACATTTTTTAATGCTGCTAGATCAGCGTCGCTCTGATGATCCTTAAAGAACGTACGGAGGCTCTGAAGCGCCGCTCCACAGCCGCTGTTTGTCCTTCCTGGGTTCCCATAGCAACGAGGAGGTGATGAAGTCTTCAACACGCTGACATGTTCATCTATAAACAGGAAGTTAAAGCAGGAAGTCTGCAGCCACTTCCTGTCTGTTTGGTAATCAGTACCCATAATGCTCAGCGGTGGTTGCTGTGATGTGATTGATTGATTGATTGATTGATGATGTATCAGCTGAGTGTGCAGGACGTCCAGAAACCCTCCTGCTCTGTTTCACATGTTCAATCCAACACGCTTCATACACGCCACATGTGGACCTGCTGCCTCATCAATAACACACATTGATTATTGATAGATACATGAGATGGATGGATAAATGTGCAGATTCTTCTTTATTCACTGATGAACGACAACTTATTGATTTATTGATTATTGATTTGTAAAGAAACTTTCATACAAGAAAAATCAGAGTTAAAATGTTCCAACATGAATAATAATAAAACCAAATGTAGTGATGTCATGTTTCATGTAATAATAAAACCAGTTGATAATAAAAAGTGAAGTAGATCAAACAGAACGTTTCTGAAATCTGTTGAGTTTTAATATGAAGGAAAAACAGACAGCTGCAGATCAATAAGAAGCAGTTATATGACCTCCATCCATCTATTCATTATTATCATTCTGTCATCAACACTGACAACATTTACAGATTGTATTATTGATTAACCTGATCAAATACACAATAAATCAATAATCTGTAATTACATGAAGAAAACGTTGTCTGATCAATCAAACCTGATCAATCAAACCTCTGATCAATCAAACACTGCTTCATATCAAATAAATCAAATGTAATAAGATCAATAACTTCATGGATGTAAAACACAGACGAGAGTTTGAACATTTAAACATCAGTGAACATGTTCAAATATCAAATGTTCACCAACAGTCTTTCTGTTTCTTCTTCTGTGGTTTCTTTAGTTCTTCAACTTTAAAATCCTCTGAACTTTATGAGTTCATTCTTCATCTGATCAAACTCATCAACGACCTTCTTACACTGATCAGCTGACTGGAGGATGGAGTCTCTCAGCTGTTGATCCTCTTCAGGAGTCGCAGTGAATCTGAAGAGCTTTAACATGTTATCTATTATACCCAACAGAATTAAAGACACATATGAAACCTCTTCACTCTTCTTTTTCAGTTCAGACACTCGTCTAAGAATCGTCTGAAACTCTTCCACGTCTGACAGAGAGTGTTTAGCCAGAGCTTCAGTTGATTTTTGCTCCAACTTTTCACACGTCGTCTTTATTTCTTGCAGCTCGTTCTTCAGCGGTTCAACGAGCTTCATGAATTCTTCTCCATGTTCTTCTACTTCCTTTGCACTTCCATTCTCTGCCATTGTTTTAAATACGTTTGCACCAACTACAGCAGCTCCTCCTGCTGCTGCTGCTGCTGCTGCTAGTGCTAAACTCAACCCACCAGTGAGCGGAGCTGCTAAAAAGCCCACGAGTCCGACTCCAAGACCTGCAGCTCCACTTGTTCTGACTCCATCTGTTCTCTTCTGCATGTTTCTTACTTCAGCAGCGATCTCCTGAAACTTTCCTACAATCCGTCTCATGTCTGGTTGATTGTTGTCAAACAGTTTTATGAATGAAGCAGAAAGTTCAATAACTTTGTTCATTAATTCAGACAAATTAATCGGCAGTTCTTTACTCCCACTTCTTCCTCTTTCTACACTGAGGGCCATTGTGAGGAGCGTTCGTCCAGACTGAGCGCGTGCAGAAGTTTTCCTGTCTGATGAAGTTGAGTTTTGATGGTAAATGACAGTTTAGCAGCTGCAGGAGTTTCACAGTCTGATTCTGTGGGGAGAGAAACAGGAAGTAGAATTATGATGTCAGAGCATCACACTGCACACTAACGTGTTCCTAATAAAGATATTTCAGAAAGGGGTATATAGGGTTTCAGATATTTGTAAAAACAGCAACTTTACAGAAGCTTCTAGGAAACAAGATGATTCATGAACTGAAATGAAACAAAGTCAGAAGGAAAATTAATAAATTATAATTAATATAATTAATAGACTGAAATGGTTTTAAATTCACATCATTTAAACTAGAATATTATTTACTGATATTAAAGTGATAAGTTTGATCTGCTCAGTATTAAAACATCTCATCTAATAATCCAGTATGACATCACAGCCTCATCATCCTAAAACTCATAAACTTTTTACTCTACTTGTGAAATGTTAATGATTGACAGGACTGCATTTCATTTCCTCTCTCTCACTTCAAAACAAAAGTAGAAGAGTTATTTTTACCTTTTTAAAAACAATCAAAACATCTTCATAGATTGGTCAACTGCTTAATTTACTCTTCAAATTCTTACTGTTGTTCTCTCATCTCTCCTCTAATTGGCCAACGTCGACCTCTCTCACTGCTTCTGCCAATGTTAGTCTCCTAACTCCTAACAGAGCCTGTGTACATCTATACATCTATATATACACATCTATATATCTATATATCTATATATATATATCTATACATCTATATCTATATATATATATATATATATATATATTTATAGATATATATATATATACATCTATATATCTATAAATATATCAAGATGTATATATGAAGACATTTGTATAAAGAGCTTTCTTTCACTACTCTGTTACAGTTTTCTACATTTGATCATCTGTTCACTAACATCCATCATTTCAGACGCTGCTATTCTCCTCCTGCCCACCAGCTGTCCTCATTGTGCCTGCTGCGGGCCCCAAAGCGTGGGGCCCAAAGCGTGGGGCCCAAAGCGTGGGGGCCCAAATGTGCCCCGCATTTCACCCCAGTAACGGGGCCCACAGTGGGCTGTGTGAGTTTTCCCCTGCCCACACATACCCACAGTAAACCCACACATACCCACAGGGTATGATGATACCCTGCTTGATGATAACCAGCATTCACCGCTAACGTCAGTTAGCAGCTAGATGCTAATTACCATTAAACAGCAGGTAAACTTCACTTCGGACCGTTAGATGCTGGTTTGATCGTTGCCGTTAGCGACACGCTGTCTGTCCATGACTTGTACTGACAGCAGTTTGTTTACTTTGTCTTAAATGAAACATTAAATTTAGTAATTAATCTGCAGTTCATACGTCTGCTGAACGTGAGGAGATCAGTTACACTGCTAGTTAACACTTGTTATTCTAGTTACTCAATAACTAACTACAGAAACAGTCAGACCTGCTGCACACTAAACACACAACATCAACAGCTGACTGAACAACACCTCAATTAAAAACCAGTGAATGAGTCCAGACAGCTCACTGGAACCTCTACAAGCAAACTAACGTTACCAACAACACATTATATATAATATTTAATATATATTCTGATCTCTGCTGCATTCTGGTTAAAGAGAGAAATTCACTGAAAGCCACACAGAGACATTTAAGCATCAGAGATGAAATTAGAGCAAAGAGACAGAGAGAGAGAAGCTGGACCTCACTTAACATCCTTCATGCTGCTACAACAAGCTAACTGTTGGCTAACAAGCAGCTATCTACTGCTGCTACTCTGCTTTACAGTGGAGAGAAGAAGAAGAAATCTGGAAACTATCACTGGACCAACTAGATGTCAATCTTGCATTCTGGTTGCTGATTGGTTAGAGGACGGCCTGGAGCGTCATTTTACGTGTCCAATCACAGATTAACATAAAAACACTAAATACGTTGAGTCTAACGTCAGAGTTCCCGCCCTGCGGAGGACAGCGGGCCCCGTCCTCCCCTGTCTCCCACCGCCGCCTCCCACCCTGCTGTTTCTCCTCCCGCCCTGCTGTTTCTCTTCCCGCCCTGCAGGTGTTGCTGTTGAAGCATTTTAAACAGAATTTCAATTATAGATTTTTTCCAAAGAAGGAAATGTTGTATAAATAATACTGAAGATTGTAATGGTTTATTTCTGTCTTATATTTTGATCTCAAACATAGAGGATCAACCTCTGGCTCCTCTGGCTGATTGTTATTATGACAGCACACCGACCTGCTGCTCCTGGACCCTCCTGTGGTCCACGGACCACCACTTTAACATCCTGTTCATTCATTTGATGCAGTTTTATCCTCGTTTGGTTTTGAAAAGGTTTATTTTTATTAAATTCCAGCTTTAGTTTCTTTAAATGTTTTTATTCAGCCACGCAGTAACTGATCAGATCACTGTAATCTCAAATATGTTAAAGAATATATATGAGAATATAGAAGCTGTGCAGATTTATTCCCTTTGTTAGTTTAATAATTGTTTTCACCTCGTTTATTTCCTCATGTCATCATGTATTGATGAAGCAGGAAAGTCGATCAGTGTCTGATCAGCTGTTTAAATACCTACGTGTCACAATTTGGTCAAATATTTAAACAATTTACTGTGATTAGTTAATTCTGATAAATATTATGATTAAGCATGTGCTGCTCTCAGAGACGCTGTGCATCAGGAACATCAGACTGAAAATCAACATCAGGAAGAAATATGTCACCGTTAAATGATGTAAATTCCTCATTTAGTTTGTAACTCTGCTGCAGGTTGAAGTTTCTTACCTGCTGGTTGGAGAAGATGTGTGAACTTCAGTCTCTCGTTCCGTCTGATCAGTTTCTCTTTCTCTTCTGTTTCTCTCCTGTTTCTCTGAAGTCACATGATCAGACCAAAAACCAGCAGCTGCAGAAACCCTATCAGCTGCTGGATCGAGAGGGAACACCCCTCCCTCCAACACTGCGACAGTCCAGAGAGCTGAACCGTCCAATCACAGGACAGAAAGCACAGTAATATGATCATGTTTATGTTTCATGTTTGACTTTGATCAGTGTAAATGTGACCAACAATAATATGAGAATAAAAGTTACAGTAGCAGCGGCTGGTAGAACCTGGTCTACCGTCCAGTCAGCAGCTTTTAACACTGAACTAATATTATTATTATTAATATCATAATATCTACTGAACTCAATCTGCTGTTTTCACATCACAGATGTTGAACAGCATTAAAGTCTCAGAGAAACAGAAGTTAGAGTGTTTAGTTTCTGTTCTGTCATTTTATCTGATAAGTGACTTTAATGTCTGAACTAGAAGTTCAGAAAGTTCATGTTGTGTCCTGAGTTCAACCTGAATCTGAATCTATTGTTCAGATCATCTCGTGCAGCGCTGCTTCCTGCTCTGGAAGAACAGGAAGGGAGTGTTTAAACAGGAAGTACCACTGTTGGAAACATTCAGAGCAGAGGAGGGAGGGTTGTAAGTATTATGAGCCTGATGTAGTTAAAGTATTACTGTAAAAGTAAATAATCTTCTTCAATATTTACAGTTAAAGTTCAGACAGAAAAACACGTTAGACATTATTTCATATCTATAAGTCCAGTGTTATATATATTATATATTATATATGGAAGCCTGATAAATAAAGAAGATAAAAGCTGCTGCTTTCTGTTTATTAACGAGCAGCTTTCATTTCTGACAAGTTATTGATTTATTGTTTATTTATTTGTATAGAAACACAAGAAACATCTGAGTGTTTGACATGAAAACAGACGAACATGAAACATGAAGATAGAAGATAAAAACACTTGATAATAATGTTTACATAACATTAAAAGCAGGAAGTGAACGAACAGCAGCAGCGAATCAGAAGCTTCGTCCTGCAGTGAAGGATTTACTGACATCTAGTGGTCAGAATGCAGATTACAACCAACTCAACACTCAGCAGACTCCAGGTCAGAGGTCAGAGGTCAGAGGTCAGACGGCTACCTGCCTCTGCTCAGACCCAGTTACAGCCTCCCAGTTTACGTCACCTTATTATTATTATTGATTATATATATTCTAATATATGTTGACTTAGTTTAACATGGATTCTAATAGTTATTGATAACCAATCAGTCGTCACCCCAGCTGATCAATACATGAACTTATAACTAATATTCTATCAGTGATATGTTAATAATCATTCTGTTTCTCTCCCAGATGATCAATAAACTGTTTGATCGTTAACAGTCGAGTCCGACTCGTGAGGCCGATCAATTCCTCTATTGATCGATGGAGTCTGTTGATGTCATCATCTAAACTTCCAGCTGATCAATATTTGTCTTCAGGAAACTCAGTCTCACTAATGATGGGATCAATACCTGTGATTGATTGATTGATTGATGATGTATCAGCTGAGTGTGCAGGACGTCCAGAAACCCTCCTGCTCTGTTTCACATGTTCAATCCAACACGCTTCATACACGCCACATGTGGACCTGCTGCCTCATCAATAACACACATTGATTATTGATAGATACATGATCTGATTGTTTCACTTCAGAAGAAAAAACTTTATTTTTACATCACGAGTGCAAAGTTTCAACATTTCCAACAAACAGCAACATGAACAGGAAGTGCGACATTAAAAAAGCTTCACTTTACTGTTAAATATTGATTTTATATCTATTGATCACTTATCATTTCATCTAAATCTACAGCTTTATTCTACATAAACTTTAATTTTTACAACTTTATATAAATAAAAAGTGGATCAATATACAGACATGTGACTGCAAGCGACCAATCAGCTGTCAGAGTTCAACACAGGCAGGCTAATGACATCATGCTTTCATGCTGGAACAGGAAGTGACTCTGCGTTTCCATGGCGACACAGGACCAGACAACATTTAGTTTAAAGGCAGGTGACAACAGGAAGTGACACGAGGTCGACACCTGTGGAGCTACGCTAGCAGTTTCCCTCCACTTCCAGTCTTTATGCTAAGCTACGCTAGCAGTTTCCCTCCACTTCCAGTCTTTATGCTAAGCTACGCTAGCAGTTTCCCTCCACTTCCAGTCTTTATGCTAAGCTAGGCTAACAGTAAAGCTACAGCTTCAGCTGGTTGCTAAGGGGTTGCTAGGTGGTCTAGTCACATGATCACTTCCTGATCAGCAGTTTATTGATCAGACTGATCAATCTCTTTGTTTCACAGTGATGAAGAAACTAAACTGCAGATTATTTTGTTTATTTACAGATGAAGCTTGTTTGTTGTTTATTTTCATGTTTTTGTTGCCGTGGTTTCGTTCGGATCCTTTCGGCCTCGTGTTTGATAATTATTGATTAATTTTCTACAAACTGAACGATTCAGTTTTTAAAACGTGGTTGCCATGGTGACGGTGATGCTCAGCTGCATGAAGCGGTGGATTAAATGATGGCGGAGGTGATGCTGCGTCTCCATGGCGACGACTCTAGCTGGCCTTGCCCTCCAGCAGCAGCAGCCTCAGCAGTGTCCTGGCGGCGGCGAGCAGCGCTCCGTGCAGCGCGTACTGCGTCGCCAGAGCGCCGAAGCCGCGGTAGAAGCCCGCCCGGCCCTCTTTGCGGCGGATGGCGTGGAGGCAGTCGGCGAAGCCGTCGTACTGCGTGTTGACGGGCAGCACCAGCGGGCTGCCGCCGTTGCCCGTGGCGACGGCTCCGTCGGTGGCGTCGATGATGGTGCGCGTGCCCTGCAGGCCGAGGCGGTGCAGCGCCGTCTCCAGCGGGAACAGGACGACGTCGGCCACCAGAGACCCCGCCCACGCCGCCGCCAGCTCGGGGAAGTACGCGTCCAGCGGGTTGGCCGGGTCGTGGCGTTGCTTCTTGCCCCGCTGGTGCAGCCACAGCGCCGCCCGCTGGACGGAGGCGGAGATGGCGTAGCGCAGCACGGCGTGCAGCGCGGCAGGAAGCAGCAGGCAGCTGAGCGGCAGCAGGCGGCGGCTGTGAGGAGCGCCGACGCCCAGCAGCCGCGTCAGACCCTCACGGACGCAATCCAGCAGACCCGCCGACGAATCGTCACGCACGATCTCGCTCTGCAGCACAGAGGCATGATGGGAAACACACAGCGCCGTTTAGTCACTGCGCCAACTTTATTCTCAAAGAAGCACAACAACGAAATTAACTGATCAATAATCAATAATCACCTGCACGGTCTCGATGAGGCTGGCGCAGTAAAACGGCAGAGCGACGACCGCCGTCAACCTGCAACACAAAACAGAGCAGCTGAACTACAGGTGAACTACAGCTGAACTACAGGTGAACTACAGGTGAACTACAGCTAAACTACAGGTGAACTACAGCTAAACTACAGCTGAACTACAGCTGAACTACAGGTAAACTACAGGTGAACTACAGGTAAACTACAGCTGAACTACAGCTGAACTACAGGTAAACTACAGGTGAACTACAGGTGAACTACAGGTAAACTACAGGTGAACTACAGGTGAACTACAGCTAAACTACAGGTGAACTACAGGTGAACTACAGCTAAACTACAGGTGAACTACAGCTAAACTACAGGTGAATTACAGGTGAACTACAGGTAAACTACAGGTGAACTACAGGTAAACTACAGGTAAACTACAGCTGAACTACAGCTAAACTACAGCTGAACTACAGGTGAACTACAGGTAAACTACAGGTGAACTACAGGTGAATTACAGGTGAACTACAGGTGAATTACAGCTGAACTACAGGTGAACTACAGGTGAACTACAGGTGAACTACACCTGAACTACAGGTAAACTACAGGTGAACTACACCTGAACTACAGGTGAACTACACCTGAACTACAGGTAAACTACAGGTGAACTACACCTGAACTACAGGTAAACTACAGGTGAACTACAGCTGAACTACAGGTGAATTACAGGTGAACTACAGGTGAATTACAGCTGAACTACAGGTGAACTACAGGTGAACTACACCTGAACTACAGGTAAACTACAGGTGAACTACACCTGAACTACAGGTGAACTACACCTGAACTACAGGTAAACTACAGGTGAACTACACCTGAACTACAGGTAAACTACAGGTGAACTACACCTGAACTACAGGTGAACTACACCTGAACTACAGGTAAACTACAGGTGAACTACAGGTGAACTACACCTGAACTACAGGTAAACTACAGGTAAACTACAGGTGAACTACACCTGAACTACAGGTAAACTACAGGTAAACTACAGGTGAACTACACCTGAACTACAGGTGAACTACACCTGAACTACAGGTAAACTACAGGTGAACTACAGGTAAACTACAGGTGAACTACAGGTGAACTACAGCTGAACTACAGGTAAACTACAGGTGAACTACAGGTGAACTACAGGTAAACTACAGGTGAACTACACCTGAACTACAGGTAAACTACAGGTGAACTACAGGTAAACTACAGGTGAACTACAGGTAAACTACAGGTGAACTACACCTGAACTACAGGTAAACTACAGGTGAACTACAGGTAAACTACACCTGAACTACACCTGAACTACAGGTAAACTACAGGTAAACTACAGGTGAACTACAGCTGAACTACAGGTGAACTACAGGTGAACTACAGGTAAACTACAGCTGAACTACAGGTGAACTACAGGTGAACTACAGGTGAACTACAGGTGAACTACAGCTAAACTACAGGTGAACTACAGGTAAACTACAGGTGAACTACAGGTGAACTACAGGTGAACTACAGGTGAACTACAGCTAAACTACAGCTGAACTACAGGTGAACTACAGGTGAACTACAGGTGAACTACAGGTGAACTACAGCTAAACTACAGGTGAACTACAGGTAAACTACAGGTGAACTACAGGTGAACTACAGGTGAACTACAGGTAAACTACAGGTGAACTACAGGTGAACTACAGGTGAACTACAGGTAAACTACAGGTGAACTACAGCTGAACTACAGGTGAACTACAGCTGAACTACAGGTGAACTACAGGTAAACTACAGGTGAACTACAGGTGAACTACAGCTGAACTACAGGTAAACTACAGGTGAACTACAGGTGAACTGACCCTTTGAGCAGCAGATGTCCGGCCAGCTGCTTCCAGCTCCACCTGTGTGGGAGTTCCCTGCAGACGAAACAAACACACCTGAGTGCTGCAGGAACACTACAGTAATAATACTGCAGTGTGATGTAGTGAGCGGTTACCGTGGTAACGGCGTGAACTCGCTGATGATGCCCTCTGCTCCCAGCGTGACTCCGTGGACGATGAAGGTGCTGCCCATCCCCTTCCACAGAGCCTTCGGACCCTGAACATCAATAATCATTATTGATCCCTGATCACAAACACACATGACGTCACGCGACATGACGTCACATGACATGACGTCACACGACATGACGTCACATGACGTGTGTGCTGAGCTACCTGAGCCTTGGTGATGGTGTACATGACGGCGACGGCGCTGAACGGGGTCAGGTGGTAACAGCGGGCGTGGTAGTTCACCTGAAATAAGCAGCCAATCAGAGACCAGCAGACACATGAGCAGGTGATCAGCTGATATAAACAGGAAGTAGCACCCGCCAGCTGCTTCAAAATAAAACACAATAAAACAACAATATCAAAGATGCTCACCTGACACTGCCTACGAAACACGATGCAGGGATGAGCCAACACGTTCTCTGTGAACAGACTGCACACACACACACACACACACACACACATTATACACACACACACACACACATTATACACACATATACACACACACACACATTATACACACACACACACACACACACATTATACACACACATTATATACACACACACACACACACATTATACACACACACACACATTATATACACACACACACACATTATACACACACACATTATATACACACACATTATATACACACACACACACACACATTATATACACATATACACACACACACATTATACACACATATACACACACACACACATTATACACACACACACACACACATTATACACACACATTATATACACACACACACACACACATTATACACACACACACACATTATATACACACACACACACATTATACACACACACATTATATACACACACATTATATACACACACACACACACACATTATATACACACACACACATTATATACACACACACACACATTATACACACACACACACACATTATACACATACACACACACACACACACATTATACACACACACACACACACACACATTATACACACACACACACACACATACATTATACACACACACACACATTATATACACACACACACACACATACATTATACACACACACACACACACACACATTATACACACACACACACACATACATTATACACACACACACACATTATATACACACACACACATTATATACACACACACACACATTATACACACACACACACACATTATACACATACACACACACACACACACACACATTATACACACACACACACACACATTATACACACACACACACACACACATACATTATACACACACACACACACATTATACACACACACACACATTATATACACACACACACATTATACACACACACACACACACACACACACACACACACACACATTATACACACACACACATTATACACACACACACACACATTATACACACACACACACACACACACACACACACATTATACACACACACACACACACATTATACACACACACACACACACACACACACACACACATTATACACACACACACACACATTATACACACACACACACACACACACACACACACACACACACACACACACACACAGGTGTGAACAGGTGTGTTTTCGTCCCTCCTTCTTGTCTGTCAGGCTCAGCTGATGTTTGGATGATTGACAGCTGGATTTATTGTCTAAATGTAATCTTTGGTTTGATCAGCTGATCAGAAAGGCCCGGGGTCACATGGTCATCCACGCTGCCTCTGATTGGTCGGCAGGTGAGCCTGACAGGTTTCTAATCAAACATTTATTTATTGATTATCAGTACCTGACGAGTCCGATCCCAAAACCCGCGAATCGATTCAGCTGCTCTGCAAAAGCAGAAATAAACACTGTAAACATCTAATATTAAAACAAACATGTAAAACTATTATTATTGATATGAAATGTTTTAGAGCAGCTGCTCTGCTGTAAGTATTACATTAAATATTAAACCTTCAGGGTTTATTATGTTAACTATGTAAAGATTGAATATTTGGTTCCAATTAATCTTCTGTCGTTAAAAATGTAAATGTTGTTTCATTAAAAGCATTTATTTGTTGTTACAAACTCCGTTTGAATGCAGAATATTAATTATCAGCAGTTGACCTGATTAGCCTGCTAACTAGCACAGTTAGCCTGCTCATGCTGTATTAGCATGCTGGCTAATTACTAACTAATTTATTATTAGCTTCGTAGCTTCTGACGCTTACAGTTAGTTTCTATTCTACTGTTGAAAGCTAACAGGTTGCTTCAGTTAGCTGCTAGCTAAACACTATTTCACCAAAACACAGCTAATATTCAGTTTCCCCTACGAATGTAGCCGTTAGCCTGTTCCATTCACTTTCCATTCTAACATTAGCCTTAGTGCTAACTGTCATGTAGCCTTTAGCCTGTTCCATTCACTTTCAATTCTAACATTAGCCTTAGAGCTAACTGTCATGTAGCCGTTAGCCTGTTCCATTCACTTTCCTTTCTAACATTAGCCTTAGAGCTAACTGTCATGTAGCCGTTAGCCTGTTCCATTCACTTTCCTTTCTAACATTAGCCTTAGAGCTAACTGTCATGTAGCCGTTAGCCTGTTCCATTCACTTTCCTTTCTAACATTAGCCTTAGAGCTAACTGTCATGTAGCCGTTAGCCTGTTCCATTCACTTTCCTTTCTAACATTAGCCTGCTAGCTAACCTCCTCTATGTCACCACACCGACCTACCGGCGGGCGGTACGCCGGGCTGCGGAGTGTCCCAGCCGGCAGCGGCTCCGGGACCTCCGAACTCTCCCAGCGGCTCATCGTGCAGCGGTGTCCGCTCTCCGGCGTACAGGTTGCGGCTGCCGGGGATGTCCGGCGGCGTGGTGACCCAGTGGTGGTGCTGCGGCTCCGCGGGGGCTCCGGCGCTCCTCACCGGGTAGCTCGCTCCGTACAGCGGGTCGTCGCGGCCCCGGTAGCCGAGCCCGTCGAAGCTGTCCGGCCGCCTGGAGGCCATGAGCGGGTCGGAGGGCCGAAGAGACGCAGGACGGAGGCTGAGATCCGGTTAACGGATGTCAGAGGAGGCGTGACACTGCGCGCATCCAGGTCCCGGTGAACGGCGGGACGGTCAGTTAACGGAGGAATCTTCGTCCTGACGGTTTGACCCGCTGCAGCAAAACATCCAGCAGACACCTGCGACCCGGAAGCACTTCCTGCTTCACATCCGGCCCGTTACTGCCCCCCCACTGCTGGAGTGTAACTGGGAGCACTGGTCGGTCTAATGAAGCCAGATGAACCCAATCAGTTATCTAGACTCCAAGCAGCCTTAAAGACATAAAGACCTGGATGACCTGCAATTTACTGCTAAACTCAGATAAAACTGAAGTTATTGTGTTTGGTCCTAAACACCTTAGAAACACATTATCTAATGATTTATCTAATCTAGATGGCATTACCCTGGCCTCCAGCACCACCGTAAGGAATCTGGGAGTTATCTTCGATTAGGATATGTCCTTTAACTCCCACATAAAACACATTTCAAGGACCTTAGTTATGCTGCTATAGGTCTAGACTGCCATTAGTTACGCTGCTATAGGCCTAGACTGCCCTTAGTTACGCTGCTATAGGCCTAGACTGCTCTTAGTTACGCTGCTATAGGCCTAGACTGCTCTTAGTTATGCTGCTATAGGCCTAGACTGCCCTTAGTTACGCTGCTATAGGCCTAGACTGCCCTTAGTTACGCTGCTATAGGCCTAGACTGCCCTTAGTTACGCTGCTATAGGCCTAGACTGCTCTTAGTTATGCTGCTATAGGCCTAGACTGCCCCCCCCCCCTCTCTCGCCCACCCAGAGTCGGGGTCTGCTTTAGGTTTCTTCCCGTTAAAGGGGAGTTTTTCCTTCCCGCTGTCACCAAGTGCTGCTCATGGGGGGAACTGTTGGGTTTCTCTTTCTGTAAATTAAAGAGCGTGGTCTAGACCTGCTCCATGTAAAAGTGCCCTGAGATGACTTTAATGATGAAACTGTGCTGTAAATGACGAAGGACTTATTGATCAGGTCTTCAGTTTATATTTATATAACTTTATTAAGAAAAGTGCTGTTTATCATTATTATTATATACAAATAAAATGTAAATAAAAGAAATAACCACTAATTAATTAATGTTCAGCTGATTAACAGACTTTAATATTTCCTGTAAAACTGAAACATGAATTTGAATTAAACCATCTTCAACAATGTATTTTAAAAGCTTGTTATATTATCCATTGTGTCAAATCTGAATCTGAAAAGTAACTAAAGCTGTCAAATAAATGTAGTGGAGTAGAAAGTACAATATTTCCCTCTGAAATGTAGAAAGTAGCATCACATGGAGATAAAACAGTAAAGAAGCTCTAAACTGGACTTTAATAAAAGTTCTTTCCTGCAGAATCTTTAGTTTATTTTTCCACAAAGACGAGACGACGACCGGTTTCTTCATAAATCGTTTATTTTATTTTTTATGTTTTTTAATGATTCCAGCATTTTGTCACAACAATTAAAACATCTGACACTTTAATATTCTGGTAAAACAGTTTCCTTCATGTTTTAAATCATTAAAGCCGAACTTCATTTCTCACCAACATCAACAGGAAGAAACGATTCACACCGAGAGGAAACGCAGCCGACCACCGGCCAAAAGTATGCGGACGCCTGCAGTCAGGCCTTTGCTTTGTGCAACATCTGCAGATCAAATTTAAGCCACAATTTCTGCAAATTTCATAAATAAAATTTTGCTCAGAGAAACCCAGTAACCACAATCTGTCCCTGCAACCTGATTGGTCCAGTAAATAAACTCCGCCCTCTCAGTGCGAATAGATGTAAAAAAAATAAAAAATAAATCACAATAAATCACAAAGACAAATATGGAAGGTCATTTCAGCCAGAAAAAGGACAACTGAAGTAAGGAATTAGTCCTTCTGATCATTATTGATCCTGTTGCCGTTGGAAACGAGCTTCCATAAACACATTTACTGTCAGACTCAACGAGAAGAGAGACAAAAGTTTTCAAGTTGATATAAAGTGAAATCAGTAGAGCCTCGATGTTAACGACACATTTAGTTTTGTCGACGTTGAACAGCAGCACCGAGATAAAGATTCACTGGCCTCCAGTCAGCAGCGGCTCGGCCGCGTTAAGGCAGCGGGTGTCGCGTTTAAGGACGACGGCGGCCGAACAAACCGGTTAGAAAAAGATCTGTGACGAAGTCGAGAAGCGGCTGATTCATGATGCGTTTAGTTTTAAAGTAATACTGGGAAATAATCAGGAAACAAAACAATGTAAACTTTACTAAAATTAAAAAAAAATCTAAATAAACAGTTTGTAAAACATCTGAACTCTGATTGGCTCTCAACTCAGCGATAAAAGATACATTTATAAATTTATACTTTCAGGCTAACAGCTGGTTTCACGCCGTAGAAAAGAAAAATAATCAGATGATATATTTTATACATCAGTTAAATCTAAAAGAAACGTTAGTAAAACATCTATTCGCTAATAAATTATACTGTTTAAACGCTGTTCTGTGATTGGTTGCTCCTCTGAACCGCTAACGATGCTAATAAAATAACAAGTGTATATAAGCTATGTTTGCTAACGTTTTGGCTAGTAGCAGCCAGAGCTAACCTTCCAGTTGTCATGGCACTAACGAGGAAAAAGACAGAACGAGCTGATTTGGCCAATCAAAGACATCCGAGGTGATCTGAGCTGTGATTGGTTGGTTCGCCCACCTGCAGATGTTCCCAAAAAAAAGAGAAAGAAGAAGAAAAAGATGTTTGTGGCAGAAAAGACGACAATAAGTGTGATGAGTCGCTTTCCGCATAACTACAGTCGTTAGTGTGCATGTTAATGTATAACGAGGTTTTAGCGTGGTTACCGTGGTTACCGTGGTCACCGAGTAACAGCTGTTTGTAGTTTAGTGTCTCGAGCTCCATTAGCATGTTGGCTAGCGTTCATCGATTGTGATCAGCAATAATCGAACCTCATGACAGGAAGCTAACTAGCACACGAGCTAACGGGCTAACAGGCTAATGGCAGTGCTCAGTGATGTCAACGACCACGGCCTTCCTCCAGCTGAACAGGAAGTAGCCCATGCCGGCGCCAGCTGCCGTGGCGATGCAGAGGTAGCCGTTGTAGGTCATGAAGACGAGCATCAGGAAGTAGCTGACGACCACCTGAAAAATGTGCAGCAGCGTCTGCATGAAGTGGGCGGGGCTTAGCATCCGCTGCCTGAGAGGACGAGAGGAGATAGTTAGCATCACTGTTAGCATAGCATCATCTTTACTCTGATTAGTAGCACTGTTAGCATTAGTATTAAAGATAGTGATATATTACTGTTAGCAGTGATGCTAACATTAGCAGTATCATTCATCATAAACCAGTTTATTGTCAGATTTGTAGCTCTGTTAGCATTTTAGATCATTTTACTCTATATATGCTTTACTGTTAGCTAGCACTGTTATCATTAGCAGTACTTTTTATGATTACATTTATTGTCCTCAGATTAATATTAATACTTTGGGTAAAATGAATGTAGCATTGTATTGTTAGCAATAGCAGTGATAGCTGTTCAGTCTATTAGCTTTAATGTTAATGATATTTCACCACCGTTAGCTTTAGCATTTAATTTTTCACATTAGCAGTGTGGTCATTAGCATGTTAGCATTATACAGTTAGCTTTGTTGGCACCATTGACAGCATTTCTCTCTTCATCATTTGTGTCATGATTGTTAGCATTAGCGTTAGCATAATTAGCCACCCTGGACCTTCACACAGCGATCACAGGAAACAGCAGGAGCTGCTCAGGTCTGTGCGACATCATCACCTTCAGTTAACACTCAACACCTGAATTCAGTTTTACCTTTTTGTTATTGATTTTTAAATAGAAAATTAAATCTTCTCAGTTTGATCACATGATGTCCAGCCTCTCAGATGCTGATAAAACCAACAAACGTTTATCACTAATGTGCAACATAAGTAACTGCTGCTCTGTTCACTGTCTGCTGCTCTGTATCTGTTCACTGTCTGCTGCTCTGTGTCTGTTCACTGTCTGCTGCTCTGTTCACTGAATGCTGCTCTGTTCACTGTCTGCTGCTCTGTTCACTGAATGCTGCTCTGTTCACTGTCTGCTGCTCTGTATCTGTTCACTGTCTGCTGCTCTGTTCACTGTCTGCTGCTCTGTATCTGTTCACTGTCTGCTGCTCTGTTCACTGTCTGCTGCTCTGTTCACTGAATGCTGCTCTGTTCACTGTCTGCTGCTCTGTTCACTGAATGCTGCTCTGTACCTGTTCACTGTCTGCTGCTCTGTTCACTGAATGCTGCTCTGTTCACTGTCTGCTGCTCTGTTCACTGTCTGCTGCTCTGTATCTGTTCACTGTCTGCTGCTCTGTATCTGTTCACTGTCTGCTGCTCTGTATCTGTTCACTGTCTGCTGCTCTGTATCTGTTCACTGTCTGCTGCTCTGTACCTGTTCACTGTCTGCTGCTCTGTTCACTGTCTGCTGCTCTGTATCTGTTCACTGTCTGCTGCTCTGTTCACTGTCTGCTGCTCTGTTCACTGTCTGCTGCTCTGTGTCTGTTCACTGTCTGCTGCTCTGTTCACTGTCTGCTGCTCTGTTCACTGTCTGCTGCTCTGTATCTGTTCACTGTCTGCTGCTCTGTATCTGTTCACTGTCTGCTGCTCTGTGTCTGTTCACTGTCTGCTGCTCTGTTCACTATCTGCTGCTCTGTTCACTATCTGCTGCTCTGTTCACTGTCTGCTGCTCTGTATCTGTTCACTGTCTGCTGCTCTGTGTCTGTTCACTGTCTGCTGCTCTGTTGATGTTGAGGAAGACTCAGAGTTCAGCTGCTCTGATCAGAACCTGCTCATGTTCAATGTCCGTCTGAACGGTCTGATCAGAGCATCTCAGACGAAGCAGCTGAAGATCTTTAGATGTAGAAAGACCCAGAACCAGAACCAGAACCTGAACCAGAACCAGAACCAGAACCTGAACCAGAACCAGAACCAGAACCTGAACCAGAACCAGAACCAGAACCTGAACCCTAAGTTACCTGATAGAGAGTCCTGAGGGGCGGGACTTAAGTCCAACAGGAGGCTCCGCCCCTTCCAAACCCTGACTGTCAGTCATTAAACTGATGGCGAACACATGACATGTATGATCACATGACATGTATGATCACATGACTGATGATCACATGATAAAGCCGACCTACCCGACCGTCTTGTGCGTCTCCATCAGGACCGTCCCGTCGGCGCCGGGCAGCGGCATCGAGTTGTAGCGCACGTTGACCTGACTGCGGCGCAGCAACGCCTCGCGGCCGATCTTCAGCCCCTCGTACAGGACAGCCAATAGGAAGACGCCGATACACGCCCCCACCATCTCTGATTGGACGAGAGGGGGAGGGGGAGGAGTTAATAAATGCTGAATAAAACACTTCATAGTTTATAAAATAAAACAAACATTAATTAACGGCGGTAATAATTAACCTCCAGGAGAGTTGATGAGCAGTCCGGTGAACAGCAGCTCCACGTTGTTGTAGCCGAAGTAAAAGGTCATCGCCTAGGCAACGACAGTATTAGCATGTTAGCACCTGTCTGTATTTGGCTACTCTATATTAGCACACTAATGCTACTGTCATGACACGGCAATAAGCCCCGCCTCCTCACCATCCCGCCGTGTCCGCCACATTTCCCATCGAGCCCTCCTCCGGCTCCGTGGTCATGGCCGCCGTTGGTGGGCGGGGCCATGGTGTGTTGATGGTGGTGGGTGTGGTCCATCTCCATGGCGGTGTGGTTCATGTGGTTCATGTGGTCCATGTGGTCCATGGCTGCCGGGCAACAGCCAATCAGAGAGAGGGAGAGGAGAGGAGCCAATCAGAGAGAGGGAGAGGAGAGGAGCCAATCAGAGAGAGGGAGAGGAGAGGAGCCAATCAGAGAGAGGGAGAGGAGAGGAGCCAGTCAGACAGAGGGAGAGGAGAGGAGCCAATCAGAGAGAAGGAGAGGAGAGGAGCCAGTCAGAGAGAGGGAGAGGAGAGGAGCCAATCAGAGAGAGGGAGAGGAGAGGAGCCAGTCAGACAGAGGGAGAGGAGAGGAGCCAATCAGAGAGAGGGAGAGGAGCCAATCAGAGAGAAGGAGAGGAGAGGAGCCAATCAGAGAGAGGGAGAGGAGCCAATCAGAGAGAGGGAGAGGAGCCAATCAGAGAGAGGGAGAGGAGAGGAGCCAATCAGAGAGAGGGAGAAGAGCCAATCAGAGAGAGGGAGAAGAGCCAATCAGAGAGAGGGAGAGGAGAGGAGCCAATCAGAAAGCAGTTTCAGGTGCATCAAACTTTAGTTAAAGTTAAAGTTAAAATTAGAGCTGCAACTAACGATTACATTCATTATTGATTAATATGTCGATTACTTTCTCCACTGATCGATTAGTCCATCAAATGAGGATCAATACTTCCCGACACGACGTCGTCTGATCTTCAGTTTACTGTCAGAAGCTTTTTAAAAATCTGATTGATCAGAAGCTCCAGAAACACTCGGCTGATCATCAGACGCTCAGATCCACGTTATCAATACGTTCCTATTGATCTGGTGATAGATTATTGATAACCCTGCGAGCAGCGTCCTTCCTGCCCGACTCGTCCGCTCAGACTGGAGCCGACTCCTCCGCAGACACCAAACTGCACTCACTGACGTCACAGCCGTAACCATGGTGACGGCCTGACATCCATCACTGACCAGACGCCCTGCTTTAATCTGATTGGCTCTGAGGCCCCGAGGCTACGGGAGGCAGGGCGAGCCAATCACAGCTCTGCAAGGCGCCGTCTGCCATCAGCCAATTAGATCACAGCATTATTAATACTGTCAGGAAGGTCAGTGGTCGCCGGCGGCAACGCCTGTTTCCTGTTGTGCGTGTGGTTGGTGATGTCATCGTCGCTCCGAGTTACAGACGTGACCGACTCTGACAGTTAGCATGTTAGCATGTTAGCGTGGTAGCATGTTAGCGTGGTAGCATGTTAGCGTGGTAGCGTGTTCTGAAGGGGCTGCAGGGAAGAACGAGGGAATCAAACCATCGACTCTGATCACAGGACGACCTGCTGACACACTGCTAGCAACACGCTAAACACGCTAATCATGCTAAACACGCTAATCATGCTAAACATGCTAATCATGCTAATCATGCTAAACATGCTAATCATGCTAAACATGCTAATCATGCTAAACATGCTAATCATGCTAACAGCAGCATGTCGTCCTTCAGAAACTCTGATTTAAACTTCAGAATGATTGAACGGATTTAACGTTTATTGTTTATTGTTGTTGTTTGTTGTTGTTTGTTTATTGTTGTTTATTGTCTGTCAACGACTCTACAGCAGAAAACAAGCAGATTAACGTAGATGTATTGATCATCTGCCAATAACAGCTGATCAATACATTGATGACGTTTCTGTGCACATATTGATATTATATTGATTAATGATCAATGATGTTTCCTGACAGTTGATCAGCAGATTCATTATTAATTGATCGACTGATCGATTGATCTGAAGACGTTTGTGTTGGAAGAGAGAACCATGAATCCAGTAATCAATCAGATAACGATCAGGTATTGATTGCGTCTGAACAGTTTTATGGTTCGACAGACTTTAACCTGCTGAACACGTCATCAGCCAATCAGAGAGCAGCAGCAGCACGGCGACGCTTCCCGACCTTTGACCTGCAGCAGACACGTCCTCACCTGCAGACTGAGACACGTGACATCACGACCTCACCTGCAGGTCAGACACGTGACATCACGACCTCACCTGGAGGTCAGACATGTGACATCATGACCTCATCTGGAGGTCAGACATGTGACATCACGACCTCACCTGGAGGTCAGACATGTGACATCACGACCTCACCTGGAGGTCAGACATGTGACATCACGACCTCACCTGCAGGTCAGACATGTGACATCACGACCTCACCTGCAGGTCAGACATGTGACATCACGACCTTTGACCTGCAGACTGAGGACGTGTCAGCTGCAGGTCAAAGGTCGGGGTCGTGTGAGGTCACATCAGGCTGCAGGCGTCGTCTTCAGACTCGTAATCAATCAGTGCTGATCAATCAGTTTTTAGTCTTTAAGACGTCAGAGCCTCAATGATCAATCGATCGATCGATCGATCGTTTCAGGAAAATGTGATATTGAACGTAAAGATGACATCACTGCTTCCTGACGATCAATTAATCGATTTCTCCTCCTTCAAAGTGATGAAGATGAATCATCTTCATATTTTATGTTTTTATTAGATAATTGATCAGTTTATTGATCAGTTTATTGATCAGTTTATTGATCAGTTTATCAAACGGCTGCTTTGATTTTACTGTTTAATTATTTTATTTCATCTTCGTTTATCACTTTTATTCTTTTATTGATTATGTTTCTGTGTGATAACTGATAGGAGTTATTGATCATAATAATAACAATAAACTCTGGGATCAATAACTAATAATCATAACGTGTTAAACTAATCACGGATCAATCATTTGTCAGCTTCATGTGTTATCAATAGAAACATGAAGTTTGCTGTCAGATTATTGATCTGATTATAAAAACATCCCAACAACAAACCCTGACGTCCCGCTGATTGATTGATTGATTGATTGATTGATTAAATATTTTTATTTTGTTTTTCTTTCTTTTATAAACACGGAAATGAATTTTTTCGCGGTTCGTTTCCAAACTTCACTGCCAACTCTGTTCTGCCCTGCTCGCAGGTATGCGCGTGCACGTGGCACACCTGCTCAGACAGAGCAGCACCTCGCGTGCACATCCGCGTGCGTCGCCTCCAACAACAACAACCACTGCCTGAAAAAACCCTTCAGAACCGGAACCCGTTAAACCAGCTGGTTCCGATCCAGCGGAGGTTAACGGGGACCGGAACCTGACGGGACCGGTTCGCGGGGATCCGGTTTCTGAACGAGCCGAACTCAGAACAAAGAGCCGGTCTGCTCACAAACAGCCGCAGGTTCGATCCCCGCACAGTGAAAACCTTTAAATCAGGTTTCTCTCCGACAGAGAGCAGCAGCAGAGGTCACACACACACACACACACACACACACACACACACACACACACACACACACACACCGTCAGCTCACCTCAGCTGGTTCCGGTGGTGTTTCGGTGTTTCGGTGTTTCTTCGGCTTCTTTTCCTCCAGAAGAAGAATCTGAAGATCAAACAGCAGAAGAAGAAGAAAGTCTGGCGTCGCTCAACTTCTCACCGCCGCGTCTGCTGCTCTGCCACTTCCGCGTCCTGCGTCATGACGTCTTTACGCAGCTCAGAGGGGAGGGGCTTATAGTAAGGGGAGGAGGGGAACGTGTTTTCCAGTTTGGGCCAATCAGAAGGCGAGTCCTGAGGTGACGGGGCGGGGCCTTGTGGGAGCCACGTAAGCGGTGTTTATACTGAGTCAGCTGATGAGCGCGTGCAAAGGTCTCATTTATGATGCACGCATAAAACCTGCATTAATATTTTAATTATTATTTATATTAAGTTATTTCAGTTTTATTGTCATTAAACGACAGAAAACCTGAAATTCATTCAGAAACCAATAAAGTTAATAAAATAGAAGAAATAAATCACGTCATGCTCTGTATGAAATCACTGGTGGTGACGTCACAGCGCCTCACTCTGCTCTGACTGTAATTATGGGATGTTCTGTGTTCAGTTCTTGTCTGTGATGCAAAAACACAAAACATGAAATAAAACTTTATTTAACATCAAAATGAAAGTTTCACACACTGAATCTGAACAAGCTGCTGCACATCTGCTGCAGCTGCTGCACATCTGCCTCCAGCTGCTGCACATCTGCTGCACATCTGTCTGCATCTGCTGCACATCTGCCTGCATCTGCTGCACATCTGCTGCACATCTGCTGCATCTGCTGCACATCTGCTGCACATCTGCTGCACATCTGCTGCATCTGTCTGCATCTGCTGCAGCTGCTGCACATCTGCCTCCAGCTGCTGCAGGTTATCATGTGACTGCAGCTTCAGATCAATAATTGATGAGACTGATTGTTTTTAATAATCAGCGTTTAAAGATGTTTAAATTTCTTAAAATAAACTCACTGGATGATGAAGATGATTTGAACAGCTGATCAGATTCAGATCAATAATAAAAGCATCATCAATGGGGCTCTGATGCTACAGGTTACCATGGCAACAAGCAGAACCCGAGTCAGAGCGGGAAACCAGTTCCCCGAGTCGATCAATAAAGTTTCATTCAGCGTCCATCACTTAATTTCCTGAACGGTCCAGGGGTTACCATGGTAACTGACCCAGGGTATGAGTTACCATGGTAACCCCTGGACTACGCCTCTTCGTAACCATAGCAACAGCACTAATGCTCCACCCACTGGCCTTCAACCAATAAGAGAACAGCGTCACACAGTTTCAGCCAATCAGCAGTCACTTTATTATTTTGTTCCCTCATCAGCATCACATCACAAACATCAACAGGAAGTCACATGGTCACAGGAAACAAGCAACAACAAAACACTGTGGAAATGGACTTTCAAAATAAAAGCTTTTTCACTTTCTGCAGCCAATCAGCTGAGAGCAGAGACGAGTCCTGGCTCCTGATTGGAGGAGAGTTCAGAGGACAAACAGCCAATCAGCTTTAAGTTCAGATGTTTTCATTTAATTTTTAATCAGTGAAGAAAGACTTTTATTTTGTTAGGTTCAGGAAATAGTTTGGAGGACTTTAACAACAAAAACTAGAAAAGAAAACAAATTAATTGATTAATTGTGATAAATATAAATATTCAGTAAACATCAACACAGTAACGACGTGGAAACGTTTTAATAACGTCACAGAAACTCAAATCCAGCGTTCTGGATCCAAGCTAACGATGCTAACGTCCACGTCTCCTCCGCCGTGGCTCCGCCCCCTCAGCCGGCCACGCGGTAGTTGGCGTGAAACTCCGGCTGGATGTCGCAGACGCGCCGCAGCAGGTCGCCCAGCACCGTCTCCCGGTTGCCACGGTAACTGGCCTGGATGCGACCCATCCGCTCGGCCGTGTCACGGTCCACCTCCACCGCGCTGTTGCCGTGGGAACCGAGGGCCTGGAGGGAGGGGGCGGAGTTATAAATTAAACACGTTTAAAACATTTTAATGTTTAAAAAAAACAGAAAATAAGTACGAACAGTAGTAACAGTAACAGTAACACTGTAGTACTGTAGTACTGGCAGGAACAGTACTGCAGTAGTAGTACAGTATTACTGTAATATTACAGTATTACTACAGTACTGTTAGTACAGTCGTACTTACTGCAGCCTCTTTGGTCTTGAACTCTTTTTCTCTCTGCAGTCGATATTGTTCGATCTCAGCTTGAGCTTCTTCCTTCGCCTGCTTCAGACGACGGTTCTTACCTGCAGAGACAATCAATACATCATCAATCAATCAATCAACCATCAGTCAGTCATCAGATGATCAGTGAAGCTGCTGTAATGATTCCTCCTGTTCATACTGAAGATCCTTCATAATGACCTTACAGTGGAAGTGATGGAGGACTAAATCCACAGTCCTCCTTCTCTACAAACATGGATTTAAAGTTGATGTGAAGCTAATATGAAGCTTCAGCGTCCAAATGAGTCAAATCCAGTAGATATCTTTCAACGTTACAGTCTTTTTAGTGGCAAAGTCCCTCTTTTTGTTTCTATACTTCCACCTGCAGCTCAACAGGGAAACACAAAGAGGAGAATTTGATGCTAAAAAGACTGTAAATGTGTCAGATATCCACTTGATATGACTAACTCAGACTGATGAAGCTGAACAGAAGCTTCACACACACTTTAAATGTCTATCTGGACACACTGTGGATGAAGGAGATCTTTTAATATCCAGTATGAACAGGAGGGATGATTACAGCCAGACTGTTACCATGGTAACCTGACTGCTGGTTTGTTATTCTGCTGCAGTGGTTTAAAGATTTTTATTAAATATATTTATTATGTTGTATCTTCTAGTTTGACGGAAACTTGAGTTTAAATGGTTGATAATCTGGTCAGTGTCCATTCTGATTGGCTGCTGAGTTTAAATCCAGTCATCTGATTGGCTGCTGAGTTTAAATCCAGTCATCTGATTGGCTGCTGATAAAACAGGTAAAATATAATAAAACATAATTCATTCATTCATCTGCAGCTGAAATAATGTTTTAACTTAACGTCCTTCAGACGGATTCATAATGAAACTGTTTCTGTTATTTTGTCCACACAGTGCTTTAATCAGTGAACTGATTCAGATCTGATCAATCAATCAATCAATCAATCAATCAATCAATCAGTCAGTCAGTCAGTCAGTCAGTGGTCTGTCCTCTCCAGTCATCCTCTGTGACTGTTTATCACAAGCTGTCATCCATCCCATAATACTCAGTGACTCACTGGAACATCGGTGCAAACACACACATTAAAATAACCATCAGATCACGTGACTGAACACATCATGTGACCTGAACACATCACGTGACCTGAGCTGGCGTTTCTGTAAATGTTTTCTAAGAATTTACTAGCAGACTGTCACCCAACATATAAATAATCAATCAATCAATCAATCAATCAGTCATAAACCCCTCTGTGTTTCTATGGAAACAAACATGTAACCGTTGTGTTTCTATGGAAACAAACATGTAACCGTGTTAGTATGTCCGGACTTCTTGTTTCTTGTTTCTGTGACGTTAGGCGTCTTCAGCAGTTATTGATCATATAAGAGCATCATATTGATTGTTGTGCGGTGTGATCGGTGAGCGGCTGCGGGGCCTCCGCGGGCCTCAGGCCGGCTCTCATACTCACGTTTGCGGGCCTCGGCCACCTTCTCCGCGGCTCTCTTCTCGGCCTGCAGCAGCTGCTGGATGCCCTGAGACTGACTCGCCATGTCGGATCACAGACGCAGACTCACGGAATGAAGGTCGACGGCGCTCTGACTCCTTCTTCCTCTGCTGCCTGCAGTCAGCTGACGGCACGTCACGCTGCAGACCGGTCACGTGATTCTGTCACGAGGGTTTTTTTTTTTCTTTTTCCAAATAAAACTTTATGTATAAACAGCAAAAACAGACACCGAGTCAGACATATATAATATATAATAAACACCACCTCTGTTTTATTACATGTGTTTTTGTTTCTTTATTAATACGGAACATCAGACCTAAATTTGACCCCTAAACTCACACTTCCGGTCTGGTTAAACATTTGATGAAATATAAAAAATTAACCCCTAAATTGCCAAAATATGCTCTCTAGCGCCACCTGTGTAACTAAAATGTAGGAATGTCGTAGAGAAATCAAACCAAAACTCAATTATTCGTCTCATCAAGGGCTACAAATCACACACTGACACCCCTAAATCCAACAGGAAGTCTGCAATCTCACTTTCAAAATAAGACTTTGCCCCAATTTTGGCCCCAGAGCAAACACTACCTCCTTGGTGGGCGTTAATGGTGTTGGCTTCAAACTTTAAAACTTGAACAGTTTAGATTTTATAAGCCCTGAAAGCTGCAGCATCACATCACCCTTACAGTGTAAACCAATGAGGAGGCAATCTGAAGCTTCTGACGTCTAAACTATCAGTCTGACCACTTTAAACCTGCATCAATGGATTCACAACAACATTATTACAGAAAACATGATTTTAATATCAGATTTGGACAAAGTCATGAGATTTATGAAGATATTTCAGCAGTGAACTCTAAAATCCTCCAGCTGCTCCTGGTGATGTCACTCTGCAATACACACTCATTATAAAATCACAGGAGGAGCAAGAAAAGACTTTAAAACTCTGATATCTCAAAAACAGTCAAAGATAGAAAACACATGTAAATTCCAGATTTGTAGGTCAAAGTCTGGAGATTCATTTAAAGTTCAAATGAAGTTTATATCTGAAACTATGTGGAAGCAGTAAATGTTCAAACAGGATTACAACATTAGAACTGAAAACAGATAAACAAGCTGCTGGAACTCTGTGGTTTTGGTCACATTTGTTTTATTGAGATTAGAGGCTCAGAAGAGGAAATACTGACAACCACAAACTGTCTCATAATAAAACTGGTGTCTGACAGCCTCACCAGTAGATTTTATATGCACACTAAATCCTGTGATATCTGGTTCAGAGGATCTCTGACAGCAAGCTTCATGCCAGAAGTTCTGATACCAGCAGATCCATTCCTCTGTTTGGCTCCTCACAGCACATCAGCTGTGTTTTATGTTTTCATGTTGACGGGATGTTTGATGAGAATGAAGAGAAGAAATACTCCTGTATGTGTGGACGAGGCTTTCAGGGACTTTCAGGATGAAACTAGTGATTTACAACAGATTCAGGCGATTAAGAGAATTTGTTGAATGTGACGAACATCAGAGAGTTCTGGGATAAATATACATAAATGTTGTTCCAGTGTTTCACTTTTAATTTAATATATAACATTAAAATGTATTCCAACATGATAAACGCTCCCTGTTTCCTGATGGGCTTGGATTAGAAATGTGTCCGTACATTTACTTTTCTAGTTTATAAATGATGAGTGTTAACAGACACACACCATGTTCATTATGGAGAGATACAGAATAATTCCAGCCTGAATGTTTAAAGAGATCATCTGTGTAAACATATAAAATCATTGATGTAAGCTGAGCTCCTGCTCTGCTGTCTCTTCTTCAGCTCCACAGACGTCTGGGTTTAATGATCCAGCAGCTCCATGTTGACCTGGCTGACCGGCTGCTGCCCCCGTCTGGTCTGAAGAGACATGACAGCACAGAGTTACAGCAGAACTACTGTAGTAGTGACACGCTGTAGTTCTACTGTCACAGCGTGTCACTACTACAGTAGAACTACAGCGTGTCACTACTACAGTAGAACTACAGCGTGTTACTACTACAGTAGAACTACAGCCTGTCATTACTACAGTAGAACTACAGCCTGTCATTACTACAGTAGAACTACAGCCTGTCATTACTACAGTAGAACTACAGCCTGTCACTACTACAGTAGAACTACAGCGTGTCATTACTACAGTAGAACTACAGCGTGTCATTACTACAGTAGAACTACAGCCTGTCATTACTACAGTAGAACTACAGCCTGTCATTACTACAGTAGAATTACAGCCTGTCACTACTACAGTAGAACTACAGCGTGTCATTACTACAGTAGAACTACAGCGTGTCATTACTACAGTAGAACTACAGCGTGTCATTACTACAGTAGAACTACAGCGTGTCACTACTACAGTAGAACTACAGCGTGTCATTACTACAGTAGAACTACAGCGTGTCATTACTACAGTAGAACTACAGCCTGTCATTACTACAGTAGAACTACAGCCTGTCACTACTACAGTAGAACTACAGCCTGTCATTACTACAGTAGAACTACAGCCTGTCATTACTACAGTAGAACTACAGCGTGTCACTACTACAGTAGAACTACAGCGTGTCACTACTACAGTAGAACTACAGCCTGTCACTACTACAGCAGAACTACAGCGTGTCATTACTACAGTAGAACTACAGTGTGTCATTACTACAGTAGAACTACAGCCTGTCACTACTACAGTAGAACTACAGCGTGTCACTACTACAGTAGAACTACAGCCTGTCATTACTACAGTAGAACTACAGCGTGTCACTACTACAGTAGAACTACAGCCTGTCACTACTACAGCAGAACTACAGCCTGTCACTACTACAGTAGAACTACAGCGTGTCACTACTACAGTAGAACTACAGCCTGTCACTACTACAGCAGAACTACAGCGTGTCACTACTACAGTAGAACTACAGCCTGTCACTACTACAGTAGAACTACAGCGTGTCACTACTACAGTAGAACTACAGCGTGTCACTACTACAGTAGAACTACAGCCTGTCATTACTACAGTAGAACTACAGCGTGTCATTACTACAGTAGAACTACAGCCTGTCATTACTACAGTAGAACTACAGCCTGTCATTACTACAGTAGAACTACAGCCTGTCATTACTACAGTAGAACTACAGCCTGTCATTACTATAGTATAACTACAGCCTGTCATTACTACAGTAGAACTACAGCGTGTCATTACTACAGCAGAACTACAGCCTGTCATTACTATAGTATAACTACAGCCTGTCATTACTACAGTAGAACTACAGCCTGTCATTACTACAGTAGAACTACAGCCTGTCACTACTACAGTAGAACTACAGCGTGTCACTACTACAGTAGAACTACAGCCTGTCACTACTACAGTAGAACTACAGCGTGTCACTACTACAGTAGAACTACAGCCTGTCATTACTACAGTAGAACTACAGCGTGTCACTACTACAGTAGAACTACAGCCTGTCACTACTACAGCAGAACTACAGCCTGTCACTACTACAGTAGAACTACAGCGTGTCACTACTACAGTAGAACTACAGCCTGTCACTACTACAGTAGAACTACAGCCTGTCATTACTACAGTAGAACTACAGCGTGTCATTACTACAGTAGAACTACAGCCTGTCATTACTACAGTAGAACTACAGCCTGTCATTACTACAGTAGAACTACAGCCTGTCATTACTATAGTATAACTACAGCCTGTCATTACTACAGTAGAACTACAGCGTGTCATTACTACAGCAGAACTACAGCCTGTCATTACTATAGTATAACTACAGCCTGTCATTACTACAGTAGAACTACAGCCTGTCATTACTACAGTAGAACTACAGCGTGTCACTACTACAGTAGAACTACAGCGTGTCATTACTACAGCAGAACTACAGCGTGTCATTACTACAGTAGAACTACAGCCTGTCATTACTACAGTATAACTACAGCCTGTCACTACTACAGTAGAACTACAGCGTGTCATTACTACAGTAGAACTACAGCCTGTCATTACTACAGTATAACTACAGCCTGTCATTACTACAGTAGAACTACAGCCTGTCATTACTACAGTAGAACTACAGCCTGTCACTACTACAGTAGAACTACAGAGTGTCACTACTACAGTAGAACTACAGCCTGTCACTACTACAGTAGAACTACAGCGTGTCACTACTACAGTAGAACTACAGCGTGTCACTACTACAGTAGAACTACAGCCTGTCATTACTACAGTAGAACTACAGCCTGTCACTACTACAGCAGAACTACAGCGTGTCATTACTACAGTAGAACTACAGCGTGTCATTACTACAGTAGAACTACAGCCTGTCACTACTACAGTAGAACTACAGCCTGTCACTACTACAGTATAACTACAGCCTGTCATTACTACAGCAGAACTACAGCGTGTCATTACTACAGTAGAACTACAGCCTGTCACTACTACAGTAGAACTACAGCCTGTCACTACTACAGTATAACTACAGCCTGTCATTACTACAGCAGAACTACAGCGTGTCATTACTACAGTAGAACTACAGCCTGTCACTACTACAGCAGAACTACAGCGTGTCATTACTACAGCAGAACTACAGCGTGTCACTACTACAGTAGAACTACAGCCTGTCATTACTACAGTAGAACTACAGCCTGTCATTACTACAGCAGAACTACAGCCTGTCATTACTACAGTATAACTACAGCCTGTCATTACTACAGCAGAACTACAGCCTGTCATTACTACAGTAGAACTACAGCCTGTCATTACTACAGTATAACTACAGCCTGTCATTACTACAGTAGAACTACAGCCTGTCATTACTACAGTAGAACTACAGCGTGTCACTACTACAGTAGAACTACAGCCTGTCATTACTACAGTAGAACTACAGCCTGTCATTACTACAGTAGAACTACAGCCTGTCACTACTACAGCAGAACTACAGCGTGTCACTACTACAGTAGAACTACAGCGTGTCAGTACCTTACGGTAGAACTACAGCCTGTCATTACTACAGTAGAACTACAGCCTGTCATTACTACAGTAGAACTACAGCCTGTCATTACTACAGTATAACTACAGCGTGTCATTACTACAGCAGAACTACAGCCTGTCATTACTACAGCAGAACTACAGCGTGTCACTACTACAGTAGAACTACAGCGTGTCACTACTACAGTAGAACTACAGTGTGTCATTACTACAGTAGAACTACAGCGTGTCAGTACCTTACGGTAGAACTACAGCGTGTCACTACTACAGTAGAACTACAGCGTGTCACTACTACAGTAGAACTACAGCGTGTCACTACTACAGTAGAACTACAGCATGTCACTACTACAGTAGAACTACAGCGTGTCAGTACCTTACGGTAGAACTACAGTGTGTCATTACTACAGTAGAACTACAGCCTGTCACTACTACAGTAGAACTACAGCGTGTCACTACTACAGTAGAACTACAGCGTGTCAGTACCTTACGGTAGAACTACAGTGTGTCATTACTACAGTAGAACTACAGCGTGTCACTACTACAGTAGAACTACAGCGTGTCACTACTACAGTAGAACTACAGCGTGTCACTACTACAGTAGAACTACAGCGTGTCAGTACCTTACGGTAGAACTACAGCGTGTCACTACTACAGTAGAACTACAGCGTGTCATTACTACAGTAGAACTACAGCGTGTCACTACTACAGTAGAACTACAGCGTGTCACTACTACAGTAGAACTACAGCGTGTCACTACTACAGCAGAACTACAGCGTGTCACTACTACAGTAGAACTACAGCGTGTCACTACTACAGTAGAACTACAGCGTGTCATTACTACAGTAAAACTACAGCGTGTCATTACTACAGTAGAACTACAGCCTGTCATTACTACAGCAGAACTACAGCGTGTCATTACTACAGTAGAACTACAGCGTGTCATTACTACAGTAGAACTACAGCGTGTCACTACTACAGTAGAACTACAGCCTGTCATTACTACAGCAGAACTACAGCGTGTCATTACTACAGCAGAACTACAGCGTGTCATTACTACAGTAGAACTACAGCCTGTCACTACTACAGTAGAACTACAGCGTGTCACTACTACAGTAGAACTACAGCGTGTCATTACTACAGTAGAACTACAGCGTGTCACTACTACAGTAGAACTACAGCGTGTCACTACTACAGTAGAACTACAGCGTGTCATTACTACAGTAGAACTACAGCCTGTCATTACTACAGTAGAACTACAGCCTGTCATTACTACAGTAGAACTACAGCGTGTCATTACTACAGTAGAACTACAGCCTGTCACTACTACAGTAGAACTACAGCGTGTCACTACTACAGTAGAACTACAGCGTGTCATTACTACAGTAGAACTACAGCCTGTCACTACTACAGCAGAACTACAGCGTGTCATTACTACAGTAGAACTACAGCCTGTCATTACTACAGTAGAACTACAGCCTGTCATTACTACAGTATAACTACAGCCTGTCATTACTACAGTAGAACTACAGCGTGTCACTACTACAGTAGAACTACAGCCTGTCATTACTACAGTAGAACTACAGCCTGTCATTACTATAGTATAACTACAGCCTGTCATTACTACAGTAGAACTACAGCCTGTCATTACTACAGTAGAACTACAGCCTGTCATTACTACAGTATAACTACAGCCTGTCATTACTACAGTAGAACTACAGCGTGTCACTACTACAGTAGAACTACAGCCTGTCATTACTACAGTAGAACTACAGCCTGTCATTACTACAGTAGAACTACAGCCTGTCACTACTACAGTAGAACTACAGCGTGTCACTACTACAGTAGAACTACAGCGTGTCACTACTACAGTAGAACTACAGCGTGTCATTACTACAGTAGAACTACAGCGTGTCACTACTACAGTAGAACTACAGTGTGTCATTACTACAGTAGAACTACAGCCTGTCACTACTACAGTAGAACTACAGCGTGTCACTACTACAGTAGAACTACAGCGTGTCATTACTACAGTAGAACTACAGCCTGTCACTACTACAGTAGAACTACAGCCTGTCACTACTACAGTAGAACTACAGCGTGTCATTACTACAGTAGAACTACAGCGTGTCACTACTACAGTAGAACTACAGCGTGTCATTACTACAGTAGAACTACAGCCTGTCACTACTACAGTAGAACTACAGTGTGTCATTACTACAGTAGAACTACAGCGTGTCACTACTACAGTAGAACTACAGCGTGTCACTACTACAGTAGAACTACAGCGTGTCAGTACCTTACGGTAGAACTACAGCGTGTCACTACTACAGTAGAACTACAGCCTGTCACTACTACAGTAGAACTACAGCCTGTCATTACTACAGTAGAACTACAGCCTGTCACTACTACAGTAGAACTACAGCGTGTCACTACTACAGTAGAACTACAGCGTGTCAGTACCTTACGGTAGAACTACAGCGTGTCACTACTACAGTAGAACTACAGCGTGTCACTACTACAGTAGAACTACAGCGTGTCACTACTACAGTAGAACTACAGCGTGTCAGTACCTTACGGTAGAACTACAGTGTGTCATTACTACAGTAGAACTACAGCCTGTCACTACTACAGTAGAACTACAGCGTGTCACTACTACAGTAGAACTACAGCGTGTCAGTACCTTACGGTAGAACTACAGCGTGTCACTACTACAGTAGAACTACAGCCTGTCACTACTACAGTAGAACTACAGCGTGTCAGTACCTTACGGTAGAACTACAGCGTGTCATTACTACAGTAGAACTACAGCGTGTCACTACTACAGTAGAACTACAGCGTGTCACTACTACAGTAGAACTACAGCGTGTCACTACTACAGCAGAACTACAGCGTGTCACTACTACAGTAGAACTACAGCGTGTCACTACTACAGTAGAACTACAGCGTGTCATTACTACAGTAGAACTACAGCCTGTCATTACTACAGCAGAACTACAGCGTGTCATTACTACAGTAGAACTACAGCGTGTCATTACTACAGTAGAACTACAGCGTGTCACTACTACAGTAGAACTACAGCCTGTCATTACTACAGCAGAACTACAGCGTGTCATTACTACAGCAGAACTACAGCGTGTCATTACTACAGTAGAACTACAGCCTGTCACTACTACAGTAGAACTACAGCGTGTCACTACTACAGTAGAACTACAGCCTGTCATTACTACAGTAGAACTACAGCCTGTCACTACTACAGTAGAACTACAGCCTGTCATTACTACAGTAGAACTACAGCCTGTCACTACTACAGTAGAACTACAGCGTGTCACTACTACAGTAGAACTACAGCGTGTCACTACTACAGTAGAACTACAGTGTGTCATTACTACAGTAGAACTACAGCCTGTCACTACTACAGTAGAACTACAGCCTGTCACTACTACAGTAGAACTACAGCGTGTCATTACTACAGTAGAACTACAGCGTGTCATTACTACAGTAGAACTACAGCCTGTCATTACTACAGTAGAACTACAGCCTGTCATTACTACAGTAGAACTACAGCGTGTCATTACTACAGTAGAACTACAGCGTGTCAGTACCTTACAGTAGAAGTATAGAGCAGAGAACAGCAGCAGTAGAAGCAGCAGCGGGACGATCAGTCTGATGATGAACACTGTTGGATCTGCTGGAAGAGAGAAAGTTGATCTGTGAGTAAAGTGAAGCTGCTGTTTTCTCTCCTGATGTTTTGTTGTTACTGGTGAATTATATTCATCCTGATAATAATCAACATATGCCTGAAACCCACAAATACTTGAAAAACTTGTTCAGGCTAACAGGCTAACAGGCTAACAGACACTGTGTGAATCAATGAGTCCTGGAGCTGCAGGCAGTGTTCAGTATTCTTTGGCATTAAACATATTTCAGAATAATATATAATATAAACTTAAGCAGCTGACTGTTTGCACACAGAAGCTGAAGGAAGAACAGTTTAACTCTGTGCGTTTCTTCAGGTGTTTGCTGTAATCAGGAGGATTTGTTTTAGTTTTAGTGGAGATCTGCCAGAAACACTGCAGAGTTGTCACTCTGTGTGTCGTCTTCTCCAGATGTGAAGCAGGTGTTGGTTTATAACCTCCTGCTGGCCTCAGAGGACGTCTGCTGTTTCTGCATCACTGTGGTTTTATAAAGTTAATAATATTGTTGTTTTGTTGTCTTTACTGTGATGTTTCCTTCTCTGAGCCCGTCGGCATGAATGAGCAGACATTTACAGATGGCTGTGTGAGACCTTTAATGTTACTACAAACCAACTCACTGTTGTTCTCAAACTTATTTTACCAAACTATGTTTTTGTGCAAAGGTCAGTGTTTGTTAATATGACATCATTCCCTCTCCGTCTCTGAAGCTGCTGGACGCCACATTATGACATCAGACTTCCTGCGTCCGACGGCGTACCTGAGACAGTGAGAGACAGCAGGCGACTGCTGACGGAGACGTTATGAGAGAAAACGTAGACGTGATAAACGCAGCTGTAGCTTCCTTGGTGGGCGGGGTCTGCAGCAGGAAACAGGAAGTCAACAGAGTGATTGACAGCTGGCTGGGTGTAGCTGTGTGTTGTGTTGGAGGAGGTGACGGTGAGCTGGAAGGAGCCTCCTGGGTACCGAGGCACGACGGAGCAGCTGATGGTGAAGTCAGAACCTCTGGACACCTGGAAGCCCTGCTGCTGGGCCTCGGAGACCCCGTCCATGGAAGACACAGAGATGATTGGCTGATCTGTAAGAACAGGAGATGATTGGCTGATCTGTAAGAACAGGAGCTGATTGGCTGATCTGTAAAAACAGGAGCTGATTGGCTGATCTGTAAGAACAGGAGCTGATTGGCTGATCTGTAAGAACAGGAGATGATTGGCTGATCTGTAAAAACAGGAGCTGATTGGCTGATCTGTAAGAACAGGAGCTGATTGGCTGATCTGTAAGAACAGGAGATGATTGGCTGATCTGTAAGAACAGGAGATGATTGGCTGATCTGTAAAAACAGGAGCTGATTGGCTGCAGCAGGTCTGTAAACATGATGAACCAGGTGTGAACAGTTCCAGATGCTCTGTGAGGCTGGTTTACAGCACCGGACTTATAAAAGTGACATTAAAACCTCCACATGGTGGAAATAATGTTAAATATCTTCAGTTTCATTTACAAAGACAAATAAAAACACTTCATCGACGATAAACATCTTTAAACTGTTCCAGTGGAAACATTCGCTCCAGTCTCTGTAAAATGTGATTTTCCTTCATGTGTTTACTCAAAGTGATGAAGATCAGAGTCTGAACGGAACAAAACTCAGACTGCAAACTAAAGCGGAGTCTGTGTGATGTAACGAGCCTTCAGGAAGTGACTCCTCTGCCACTTCAGTCCGACCGACCGTCACAATGACAGAGGAAGCTACAAACAGATGACGGGCTTACTGAGGCAGATGATCTCCAGGACTGAAGAGGAAGGCCAGGGTCCCGCTCGGACACACTCCCTCAGTGCCGATCCAGACCGGACACACTCGGAGCGGATCCACCACACGTCCCTGGCTGCACACCGTCTGCTTCCTGTTGAAACAGCGCTACCACAGTTCAGCTTACGGCAAGTTACACCTGCTGACTTCAGCGTCCAATCAGAGTCGTAAACTGGTCTCCAGGTGTCCTTTAGTTTCATCTCCAGAGTGCCGATGCAGCGGCCGGATCCTCCCACCAACCTGACATCATCAGGCTCTGCAAGCAAAGCAGGAGTCATAAAACAGGTGAGAAGGATCTTAAAGACTGTAGGTTCATATCTGGACTCCAGAACTGTCCACAGACGCTGCTGTGCGTTCACTCTGTCATAAATAATAATAAACAAGAGAGTCATCAGTAAAAGAATAAAGTGAGTTTCATTAGAAGAGAAATGAAGCCAAATCAAAGCTGCAGCTCCTCTTCTACCTGAGCAGGTGAGTCCAACAGGTGAGCAGGTGCTTCTAGCTGAGTCTGATCTTCCACAGTCCAGGAGAGCAGACTCATTGCCTCCACACTGGAACTCTTTGGTCCACATTGGAGCCTCCACTTCTCCATAGAGCGCCCCCTGGAGGACTGAAGGAGCCCCACAGCCAAGCTCCCTGCAGACCACCTCTGCATCCTGCTGGTCAAAGACATCTTCACACACTGAGGACCACGACTGCTCAGACTTCACCTCCAGTCTGCCTGAACACAGACTAGTCCCATTCACCAGCCTGACAGCGTCTGCAGAGACAGAGAGACAGAAAGCTTCATCAACCTGTTGAAGAATGTTTCCTCCAGCTGTTCAGGGTTGAATTTGTCCCTCCCAGCTCGGCCACTGGTTTCTCCTTTTATGATGTGCCAGGTGCACCAACTCCTGTTTGTGAACCTCTCTTCATCTGAACATGCTTCTGCTTCATCCAGTGCCAGAGGACTGCAAGCTGAGGACCCTGGAACCAGTTCTGAAACAGAACCACATCTAAAATCCTTAAGGTCAGTATCTGAAGACAGCAGACAGTGAGATGATCAGAGATGATCAGAGCAGGAAATCTGGTTTGGTGTAATGTTCCTGTGTTCTCTGTGTTTGACAGACAGAGACAGTGAACCAGGTGAAGTTAAAGATAACTTTTTACTCGGTTGACAACAACTACACTCGTTACTGTAGGAGCAACAGTCGTAGTCAATAATAGTTCAAACCGCCAGTACGAGCTCCATCCAGGGTGTCTTACACAGCCATGGTTCTGCTGATGGAGCAGTTAGGACTCTCTGCTCCTCTGTGGTGGAAATGATCACTTATGTCAGACATGACAACAGGACCAGGAACAGAACAGATGCAGGAAACATCCTATTTATCCAAGTAATGTCAACACTAAGCAGTGAGTGTAATTGTTTTTACTCTCCAGTTTAATATTTGACATTAGATCAGTAGTTTAATAACGTCTCTCTCCTTCCTGTCGATGGTTCCAACATGCATCATCTCTGAAACAGGAATCTGAGCAGGATGCAAACTTTGATTTGATGCTGCGTACCAGTTTTATATCAGCTGGAGTTCAGAATCCAAGAAGAAGAAACTGGATGTTTGTGGACAGATGTGGACAGATGGACAGATGTGGACAGATGGACAGATGTGGACAGATGGACAGATGTGGACAGATGTGGACAGATGTGGACAGATGTGGACAGATGTGGACAGATGGACAGATGTGGACAGATGTGGACAGATGTGATGGACCTGACAGCAGATATCATACAGTGAACAACAACACGTTATCAGTGATGAAAACATCTCAGGTAAAAATCTATTGATCCTTTGAAGAAGGTTTAAGAACAACATTAATGTCACAAACTGGCCTTCTTTACTAAATAACAGCCGTTACTGGCAGACTGAGTCTAACTGAACATCCCCCCTGTCAACTACAATGACTATCATATGCATAGACTGGCAGTTTTAGATTTGCACTACAGTTGGTGGTTTAAGGAGTCCTGAATCCAAACACTAGTCTACCTGATAACTGTGTAGTTTATTCTGATAGAAACTAGTGACTGTGACAGAGGAAGCTGTCACTGACAGACATACCTGAGCAGGTGACCTCTAGGCTGTCAGAGGAAGACATGGACTTCATTCTTACACACTCCCTCAGTGCAGATCCAGGCTGAACACATTCATAGATGAACCTCCTCACAGAGGTGTGCCAGGCATGTCTTGTTATTCCTGTTGAAACAGCAGAGCCACAGTCCAGCTGTTTGCAGGCTACAGCTGCTGACTGCAGAGTCCAGTAAGAGTAGATACCACCCACTGGTTTCCACTCTCCCAGTTTCACCTCCAGTGTACCTGCACAGCGACTGGCTCCTCCCACCAACCTGACACTCTGAGGCTCTGAACAGAAACAAGAGAGTCATCAGTAAAAGAATAAAGTGAGTTTCATTAGAAGAGAAATGAAGCCAAATCAAAGCTGCAGCTCCTCTTCTACCTGAGCAGGTGAGTCCAACAGCTTTGCCAGGTGAGCAGGTGCTTCTAGCTGAGTCTGATCTTCCACAGTCCAGGAGAGCAGACTCATGGCCTCCACACTGGAACTCTTTGGTCCACATTGGAGCCTCCACTTCTCCATAGAGCGCCCCCTGGAGGACTGAAGGAGCCCCACAGCCAAGCTCCCTGCAGACCACCTCTGCATCCTTCTGGTCAAAGTCATCTTCACACACTGAGGACCACGACTGCTCAGACTTCACCTCCAGTCTGCCTGAACACAGACTAGTCCCATTCACCAGCCTGACAGAGTCTGGAGAGAGAACTTCTCTTAATGTCAGTGCTCCTCAGGATCAGTTTTCACCCACAAATTCAAACATTAAAGTAAACACAGTGAATGAAATAAACTTTCTCACAGTAGCTCACACTGAGCATAAGACAGCTTTTCACTGATAGGTTTACCTGAGCAGGTGATCTCCAGGCTGTCAGAGGAGGACCAGGGACCAATAACACAGTCCTTCAGAGCGGATCCAGACTGAACACAGTCAGAACTGGTCTCCCACACAGATCTGACCGAGGACTCTTCTCTGCTTCCTGTTGAAACCACAGAGCCACAATCCAGCCGTCCACAGACCGCCGCTGCTGACTTTAAGGACCAATCAGGGTCAAACACTGGTCTCCTCTGTCCCAGGTGTTCAAGCTCCAGTGTTCCAGCACAGCGACTGGCTCCTCCCACTAACCGGACATCATGAGGGTCTGAACGGAAACGAGAAGTCATCAATAAACTAGACAGTCATCAATAAACTAGACAGTCATCAATAATCTAGACAGTCATCAATAAAACTAGACAGTCATCAATAAAACTAGACAGTCATCAATAATCTAGACAGTCATCAATAAACTAGACAGTCATCAATAAAACTAGACAGTCATCAATAAACTAGACAGTCATCAATAAAACTAGACAGTCATCAATAAAACTAGACAGTCATCAATAAACTAGACAGTCATCAATAAACTAGACAGTCATCAATAATCTAGACAGTCATCAATAAAACTAGACAGTCATCAATAAACTAGACAGTCATCAATAATCTAGACAGTCATCAATAAACTAGACAGTCATCAATAAAACTAGACAGTCATCAATAAACTAGACAGTCATCAATAAAACTAGACAGTCATCAGTAAACTAGACAGTCATCAGTAAACTAGACAGTCATCAATAAACTAGACAGTCATCAATAAAACTAGACAGTCATCAATAAACTAGACAGTCATCAATAAAACTAGACAGTCATCAATAAACTAGACAGTCATCAATAAAACTAGACAGTCATCAATAAACTAGACAGTCATCAATAAACTAGACAGTCATCAATAAAACTAGACAGTCATCAATAAACTAGACAGTCATCAATAAAACTAGACAGTCATCAATAAACTAGACAGTCATCAATAAACTAGACAGTCATCAGTAAACTAGACAGTCATCAATAAACTAGACAGTCATCAATAAAACTAGACAGTCATCAATAAACTAGACAGTCATCAATAAAACTAGACAGTCATCAATAAACTAGACAGTCATCAATAAACTAGACAGTCATCAATAAACTAGACAGTCATCAATAAAACTAGACAGTCATCAATAAACTAGACAGTCATCAATAAACTAGACAGTCATCAGTAAACTAGACAGTCATCAATAAACTAGACAGTCATCAATAAACTAGACAGTCATCAATAAACTAGACAGTCATCAATAAAACAAATCAACTGAGATTCATTTAGAAAAGTTTTGTTTTTATTCTTCTTTTCTTTTCTTTCTTCACCTGACGTGTTTTTTCTTGCAGCCTGAAGTCCTGCAGGATGAAATCAGAGAATAAACGTCAGTATTAAAAACATCATACTCGTTTATCGCCGTTCTAGTCCTCCGACCAATCAGACGCTACTCCACCAGTCACATTCACACACTGAGCGCGTGCAGGAGCGATCAGTCCAGCCCCTCCCACCCCAGCAACGTCATCACTCTGGGGTCAACAGGAGGAGGTGAGGAGGAGTAACAGGAGGAGTAACAGGAGGAGTAACAGGAGGAGGTGAGGAGGAGTAACAGGAGGAGTAACAGGAGGAGTAACAGGAGGAGGTGAGGAGGAGTAACAGGAGGAGTAACAGGAGGAGTAACAGGAGGAGGTGAGGAGGAGTAACAGGAGGAGTAACAGGAGGAGTAACAGGAGGAGGTGAGGAGGAGTAACAGGAGGAGTAACAGGAGGAGTAACAGGAGGACAGTTGTTTACAGACGCTGGTAGAAATCATTAGATATCGTCCATCTTTTATATGTTTTATTTAGTGATGATGCAGAAACAATAATCCACATTTGTTACTTCTAGGCTGATTATTGTAACTCATTATTATCAGGCTGCCCTAACAGGTCTATAAAGACTCTGCAGCTGGTCCAGAATGCAGCTGCTCCTGTTCTGACTAAAACTAGAAAAAGAGATCATATTTCCCCCATCTTAGCTTCACTGCATTGGCTTCCAGTAAAATCCAGAATAGAATTTAAAATCCTTCTTCTTACATACAAAGCTCTTAATGGTCAGACACCATCTTATCTGAAATAACTCATAGTACCATATAATCCCACTAGAGCACTGGTCTCCCAGTATGCAGGTTTACTGGTGGTTCCTACAGTATTTAAAAGTAGAATGGGAGGCAGAGCCTTCAGCTATCAGGCTCCTCTCTTGTGGAACCATCTCCCAGATTCGGTCCGAGGGGCAGACACCCTCTCTATGTTTAAGAGTAGGCTTAAAACTTTCCTCTTTGATAAAGCTTATAGTTAGGTCTGACCAGGCTGGCCTTGGATCAGCCCTTAGTTATGCTGCTATAGGCCTAGACTGCCCTTAGTTATGCTGCTATAGGCCTAGACTGCCCTTAGTTATGCTGCTATAGGCCTAGACTGCCCTTAGTTATGCTGCTATAGGTCTAGACTGTCCTTAGTTATGCTGCTATAGGCCTAGACTGTCCTTAGTTATGCTGCTATAGGCCTAGACTGCCCTTAGTTACGCTGCTATAGGCCTAGACTGTCCTTAGTTATGCTGCTATAGGCCTAGACTGCCCTTAGTTACGCTGCTATAGGCCTAGACTGTCCTTAGTTATGCTGCTATAGGCCTAGACTGCCCTTAGTTACGCTGCTATAGGCCTAGACTGTCCTTAGTTACGCTGCTATAGGCCTAGACTGCCCTTAGTTACGCTGCTATAGGCCTAGGCTGTCCTTAGTTATTCTGCTATAGGCCTAGACTGCCCTTAGTTATGCTGCTATAGGCCTAGACTGTCCTTAGTTATGCTGCTATAGGCCTAGACTGTCCTTAGTTATGCTGCTATAGGCCTAGACTGCCCTTAGTTATGCTGCTATAGGCCTAGACTGTCCTTAGTTATGCTACTATAGGCCTAGACTGCCGGGGGACTTCCCATGATGCATAAATTAAAGAGCGTGGTCTAGACCTGCTCCATGTAAAAGTGCCCTGAGACGACTTTGTGTTGTGATTTGGTGCTATATAAATAAAACTGAATTGAATTAAAATTGAATGAAGACATTTATTATCATATAATTATATTTTGGCCTTTTTACATCATAATTACTGAAATAACTAAAATGTTCCTGATCAATAGTTTGAATATTTGAGCTGATAATAAACAGACAGCTTTAAATGTTTGACAGCTGTAATTACATATTAATAAGTTTCTTTACTGAAACACTGAAAGTAAAAGAAAAGAGATTCAACTTTATAAAGATAAACACTGATCAGCAGAGAGGAAGCTCTGAGGATGAAGAAGAGTCAGACCTTCAGCTGGAAGCAGCTTGTGTCTGTTTGAAGATGAACAAAAAGGAGGAACTTGAATAAAAATGTGTTCTGTGGTCAAGTTGAGAAAAAAGCCATTAATGCATTGTGCTGACTGTCTGACAAACTAAACGACACAAACCTCAAAACTTCACCACAAAGTTATTTAGAGTGATGAAACCAAAACTGAACTTTATGGTGACAACTAGAGACTCCATGAACGCTTCATGTCTGACAGATTCTAAACTTATGACTGAACATTATATATTTATGTGAAGAGCAAATTTTGATTTTATTTGTGTGTAATTGAAAATAAATATAACTTCTCAGCATCTGAACTTAAAATTAGTAACAAGTTGTTGATATTTTTTGGTGTTTTCAGTGACTTCACATGTTCTCACAGATACAGAGTTCCCTGTGTTTGGACGGACAGATGATCTGAAACACTGGACTGAAGCGACAGATTTACTGGAAGACTCCGTTAATAAAACAGAGTCTGCTGAAAAGGCAGCCGAGTGTTTGAACCCTTCACACATCGTCATTAAAGCAGAGTCCTACCTGAACTCCACGGCGCCAGCAGCACCAGCAGCACCAGCTGATCCATGTCCAGGTAGACCGTCTGCCTGCGTCTGATCCTCTCCATCCTTTATCTTCTCTGTAGAATCACTTCCTCTTGGACAGGAAGCTGCTCATTAACAATCAGCATCATGTGACTGTGTGAAAGGAATAAAGATTCAACTTCTTCATTTATTTAAACGACACGTGCAGAGCAGTGTGAAAATCACCACAGTTCACATAAAGAAAGGAAGAAACTCTGCGTTTGGTAGATAAAGTTTATTTATTTCTATTTGAAATGCTGCAACATTTATAAAAAATGCCAAACATGAACCTCACACACACACTCACACACACACACACACACTCACACACACACACACACACACACTGGACCTGTAGCAGTTAGATCAGTGTGTGGAATAGCGTGACCTGGCTGGGGTCATGAGGTGTGATGGTCGTGGTTGAAGCAGATACAAACTTGGGAACATATAAAGTGCAGAAATGCGTCAGCTCACCAAAATAACAGGAAGTGCCAGTGAATGTGTGTGTGTTGCACGTACACACACACACGATGCAGAAGTGCCTATCCACTTAAAGTCCAAGAGAAATGAAGTATTGGGTGATGATCCACCTTTCCGTAGGACAGCTGATTGCCAAGAATCAGGAAAAACAGGAAACCATGCTGACACGAGACATCATGCTACACACATGTAACCTGGTTTGGGTATAAAAGTCATGTCACGTTCTACGAAGGTGGAATTCTCTGTGTCTACGCTGCTAAATGAGATCCTCCCCATCTGACACCCGCGTCTGCATCTCACCTGATTCACTCCTCTCCAGGACCAGAAGTCTTGTGATGTCTCCACTGATTCACAGGCGTCTCTCCCAGAGTCTGAGGGAAAAAGTCTTTCGGGTCATTACATGGTTTGCCGCCATGTTGGATTTGCTTCCTGTTTCCTGTTCTCTTTCTACATTCTAAGACCGTCATGTATGTTCACACTGACTGATGTGAAGCCTCAAAGGTCAGCTCCACTGTTCCATCATCACTTTCCTCTTTTAAGGTGGACCTGTGAGTTTAAGGTGGACCTGTGAGTTTGGGTTTTCTCTGCTGTTTTCTTTCTGAAGAAACCTGCTAAAGTAGACGACTACACTTCTGTATATTTGTATTAATGTTTATATGAATTATGAAACACTAATAAAAACATTTCAGCCTCTTTGTGTCTTTTCCAGTTTGTCTTTATTTCAGTTTCAGTGTTAATTTAAT
>CM055855.1:29093321-29098321 GCA_029490765.1 Euthynnus affinis
ATCACACGTTAATCACACGTTAATCACACGTTAATCACATGTCGTCCTAGTTTTCCGTTGTCTTTGAGTTTTATCACATGACGACCAGCAGATCCTCGTCCTGCTAATATTTATACGAACATGCGTGTTTTCAGAGGCGGACCTGTCGTAGGATCCGGCGTGTCGTCCGTAGTCGAGCAGTTTGAAGGGAGCGAAACTTCGGTCCATGTTTGCTTTGAGGCGTAGCGCTCCGTGCCAGAGATAGTTCCCGCTACGCTCGTACAGGAACACCACCTGAGACAAAACACATCAGTAACCGCAACACAACGTAAGATATACAACATAATAACAACCAGACTTCATGATACCAAAGGTTGTTTCTACTGGTTCTGTGTGACTTAGTGTGATTAGTTAGTGTTGTATATGGTTGCTATGTGATTCAATGTGGTTGCCAGGTGATTCTAGGTGGTTGCTATGTGATTCTATGTGGTTGCTAGGTGATTCTAGGTGCTTGCTAGGTGATGCTAGGTGGTTGCTAGGTTGTTGCTAGGTGATTCTAGGTGGTTGCTAGGTTGTTGCTAGGTGATGCTAGTGTGCTTGCTAGGTGATGCTAGGTGGTTGCTAGGTTGTTGCTAGGTGATTCTAGGTGGTTGCTAGGTTGTTGCTAGGTGATGCTAGGTGGTTGCTAGGTGATTCTAGGCGGTTGCTAGGTGATTCTAGGTGGTTGCTAGGTGGTTGCTAGGTGATTCTAGGTGCTTGCTAGGTGATGCTAGGTGGTTGCTAGGTTGTTGCTAGGTGATTCTAGGTGGTTGCTAGGTGGTCGCTAGGTGATTCTAGGCAGTTGCTAGGTGATTCTAGGTGGTTGCTAGGTGGTTGCTAGGTGATTCTAGGTGCTTGCTAGGTGATGCTAGGTGATGCTAGGTGGTTGCTAGGTTGTTGCTAGGTGATTCTAGGGGGTTGCTAGGTTGTTGCTAGGTGATTCTAGGGAGTTGCTAGGTGATTCTAGGGGGTTGCTAGGTGATGCTAGGTAGTTGCTAGGTGATGCTAGGTAGTTGCTAGGTGATTCTGTGTGGGTGTCAGCAGGTAGTGGCCCCACCCACCTGGATGATGTAACCGTGGAGGCGGAGCAGGAGGTGCAAGGGGATCTCCTCTCCTGATAGGGTGTCCAGACTGGCCAATCGCGGTCTTCTCCTCGCAGCTCCAGGAACTCAAAGCCTTTCTGCTCGGCAGCCAATAGGAAGCCGGGCTGACAGATGGACAGGAAAACATTTAAATATAAACATGTTATTCAAATCTAGTCGATAATGAAACAAGAGATGCAGATTAATATATTTATAGTTTCCGTTGTGAAACTCGTCGTGTTTCTGCGCCGTCGCAGGATCGTGAAAACGTCACAGACTCACATCGTACTTCCACAGGTTGGCGTGCAGAGCGAAGGACGTGATTGGCCGGCCGGAGCACAGGAAGCTGCAGTGCGGCTCACGCACCAGCCGGTCGCGCTGCAGCAAAGCATCCTGGGAGAGCAGAGTCAGCGCGGCGGTGTCGGCGAGGAACAGCGGCAGCCTAAAGCGCTGCGCCAACGCCACAAACTTCTTCACCGTTTGCTGAGACAAGACACAGGACAGTGGTTTCTATGGTAACGGCTGCCATAACAGGATGATTGGGTGCCGAAACAGTTTCATTAAAAACTGAAAATGTTTTTAAAGTATTAGCATCACGGTTAGCAGTGATGCTAACGTTAGCACTGACTCACCCATTGGACGTCGCTGGCGGTCAGGTGACCTGTTCGGCTCAGGATGTGCGGGCCAGGCTACAGAGGAAAGGCATGATGGGAAATCAGAGGTTAAAAGGTCAAAAATGAAATCTGTTGACTTTGAGGATCAAAACAAAGATGATTAATTATTAATTATTAATAATGTGTTTTATCCGACCAATCAGATCACTGGAAACAAAGCGTCATCGTTCCTACGGAAACCCGACACGGACAAAAGTCCTGAGTTACAATAAAGTGACTTTTAATGAAGATCAATCTATATTTTTATAGATGAGTAGAAACATTTGATTGTTTCAGATCGTTTTACGACACTAAACACACATTTAATAGTTTATTGATTTTCTCCCCGCAGTGAAGCTGATCACAGATCAATAATCCTCACTGTTGATTAACTCCTTTGACAGTCTGACGCTACTGAAGAAGAACAAACATCTGATTCGAGCAGACTTGTTCAGCTTTGTCTGTGTATGTCAGACTTCCTCTGACCTCTGACCTCTGACCTCTGACCTCGGATGCAAACACAGCTGATGGCCGCTTCGTCCTTCTCCGTATAAACGTCTCAACCTTCAGTCTGGGGTGAGTTTACTGAAGCGGACCGGCACTGTGTCACTGCTGCTAAAACATTCACACCACAGCAAACTGAACACGACGTTAACGTTGTTATTCAGATGTTTCTGGTTCTGGACCGACAGAACAGATCCAGAACAGATCCAGAACAGATCCAGAACAGATCCAGAACAGATCCAGAACAGATCCAGAACAGATCCAGAACAGATCCAGAACAGATCCAGAACAGATCCTGGATCTGTTAAACCTGCAGGAGGCTGATTCAGAGTCAGAACAGCTGATCAGAGTTTGTCCAATCAGCTCTGAGTTTGTTCGCTCTGACTTAAACTCGTGTGATCAATAAAACAACCGATCATCAGTGGAGCTCTGATTCAACGAGTCACCATGGCAACAGGTAAAGAAAGACAGAGCCTCCAGCGGACGCAGAGATATGAAGGCATGTTGCACATCAAAGCGGGAAAAGTGTTAATAAAGTTTTATTGATTGTCCATTAATTGATCATTTATCAGTTTGATAAATTACATTTAAATCTATTTATTCAGCTTTAATCTGAAGGACAAACAGGAAGCAGCTGAAGATAAAAAATATATTAAAGATTTAAAACAGAAACAGATCAGAGACCCGACTGTAAACTCACAGTCTGATCAATAATATCTGATCAATAATATCTGATCAATAATATCTGATCAATAATAATGTGATTTGTACTTGAAAAGCCGTTGATGTTAAAATACAGAATATTTTACATTTTTACACATTTATTTGTATTTCAGATCAACAATCAGTGATTTTATTTCAGCTGCTTCAACAAAAGTAAATTTAAACACGTTCAGATTGATTGATTGATTGGTTATACTTTATTAATCCCTGAAGGGAAATTATTATTATTATTATTATTAATAATAATAAACTCCGTCCTGCAGCTGCAGCATGATGCTTTTATTAATATATAATCTATAATATTATAGGAATGATGCTCCATCACATCATGACTGATAGATCAATAATCATTGATCACGTGTGTAAAGCTTCTTCCTGATCTCTTCTGATATTTCAGCTGTTTGATTCTCTAACTTCAGTAAATCTGCTGTCACGAACCATGTTTACTCATTTATGTATTGTTGTTGTTTACAGTGGGGAAGGCTCTCACCTTGCTGACGTATTTCCGGTAGTAGTGCAGCTGGAACAGCAGGAACACCGAGCTGCTGACGATCAGCAGCGATAAAACCAACGTCCGGTTCACGCCGCCGCATCCGGTCAGTCTGCGCGGGAACGCGCTCCGCATGTCGTTAAACCGAAGCTTTCTGCGCGAGATCACCGGCAGCAAACCGACAAAACGGCGCTGAAATTCACAGAACTGTCCGCGGCGTGAAGAACCGCCGCCATCTTTAAAACAACCGCTTCCTGTGTGACCTTTCACAGTAAAAGACCTGAGCGGATGAGCTCTTATTCTATAAACTTTAAAGATCAAGTAAGGCGACAGCGACATCACGTGACCTTCCATATTAAAACATCCAATCAGCTTCTTCTGCAGGAAACTTCAGGAAGTTTGTTCAGTTTGTCTGAACTAAACTCTCCTCCCGTCCTCTCCAGTCTCTCCCTGAACCAGAACCCGTCCTGGACCAGAACCCGTCCTGGACCTGAACCCGTCCTGAACCAGAACCCGTCCTGGACCGGCACCCGTCCTGGACCTGAACCCGTCCTGGACCGGCACCCCGTCCTGGACCTGAACCCGTCCTGGACCTGAACCCGTCCTGGACCGGAACCCGTCCTGGACCTGAACCCGACCCGTCCTGGACGGCACCCGTCCTGGACCGGCACCCGTCCTGGACCTGAACCCGTCCTGGACCTGAACCCGTCCTGGACCGGAACCCGTCCTGGACCGGCACCTGTTGTCGGGTGTTTGTGATGGTGTGATGTTTATTTATGAGGATGTTTCTGGACAGACGTGACGCCTCCTGACGATAGAATAACATGTAGATAGTGAATACACGCAGCAGCATCATACTGGGATCAGTCAGACTGTGTGATGGGAGGACTGGTGGACTGGTGAGCGTTCACATCACTCAACAAAACAAAGATGATGGAACGAGGCTCAAACATACTTTTCCACTTCATAATTAACTTCCTGTTTATTTAGAAACAGACATTAAAATCTGAATCTTGATATTCATGTAGGATAATAAATATAATTTAGACGTATTCAGCATGTTTACAGTGATATTTGATCATTAGGAGCTGCTTCCACTCATATCCTCCAGTTTACAGTTAATGTTTAACTTTCACTGATGTGATCTATCCTGGTGAGGATATAACCAGCCACTGATCTGAATCATTTATGAACTAATGAAGATCAAACCCATGAACAGGAAGTTGACTCCTCTAACCTTCAGACCATCGCCCGCTCGTCCACATGTCATCTGTCGACTCACTTTTTATTGGTGAATTAAAAACATTTGTGGATCTCAGCTGGTGGATTTAGAGTTAGAGACAAACATCGTTAGCATCGTTAGCATCGTTAGCTTGGATCCAGAACGCTGGATTTGAGTTTCTGTGACGTTATTAAAACGTTTCCACGTCGTTACTGTGTTGATGTTTACTGAATATTTATATTTATCACAATTAATCAATTAATTTGTTTTCTTTTCTAGTTTTTGTTGTTAAAGTCCTCCAAAACTAT
>CM055855.1:29103321-29110821 GCA_029490765.1 Euthynnus affinis
GTAGTGGTACTGGTGGTACTGGTACTGGTGGTACTGGTAGTGGTACTGGTACTGGTGGTACTGGTAGTGGTACTGGTGGTACTGGTACTGGTGGTACTGGTAGTGGTGGTACTGGTAGTGGTGGTACTGGTACTGGTGGTACTGGTACTGGTGGTACTGGTAGTGGTGGTACTGGTACTGGTGGTACTGGTAGTGGTGGTAGTGGTGGTACTGGTGGTACTGGTACTGGTGGTACTGGTGGTACTGGTGGTACTGGTACTGGTACTGGTGGTACTGGTGCGTCTCTGCTGGTCAGAGTGGGAAACGGTGTTGTAAAGTCGTGACGTCACATTTATAATGTTGAACTGAGAAATGTGAGACGCTCCTTCTCTGACATCATGAAGATGATGATGATGATGATGAAGATGATCACATGCGGTGTATCTGCTGTCGGCTGTCTGCTGTCTGCTGTCTGCAGGGTCATGAACTCTTCTGAAGGTGAACTTCAGTCATTTCAGGCTTAAAATGAGTCAGTTTCATTGTTCAGTGACAGAAACAGTCAGTCCGTCCTCATCAGCTGCAGACTGTTTAAACTGATCAGTTCCTGATCGACCTGAAACACCTGGAGGACGTTATGACCATGTGAGCCCTCCTCTCGCTCCTGCACGGCCTCAGGTCTGCTACAGACTGTCAACTCTTCTCTTCTCTCAGGTTTCTTCCCACAAACCCTGAAAACCGTCAACAAGCTTCTTAGAAAGAGTCACTAAAGAGCAGCTACAGATCCTCTGAACAGCTGAGACACTGACAGCAGCACAGTTACTGGACCCGTGTTACTGGACCGGTGTTACTGGACCCGTGTTACTGGACCCGTGTTACTGGGCCGGTGTTACTGGGCCGGTGTTACTGGGCCGGTGTTACTGGACCCGTGTTACTGGACCGGTGTTACTGGACCGGTGTTACTGGACCCGTGTTACTGGATCGGTGTTACTGGGCCGGTGTTACTGGGCCGGTGTTACTGGACAGACTGGGCTTTCTGGCCCAGTGCTGAACTGGTTTGAATCCTACTGAAAGGACAGAGACCTTTGTGTCTGCAGGTAATGACACAGAAATGACATGTGGAGTTCCTCAAGGCTCCATCCTGGATCCTCTCCTGATCAGCATCTCCTCTGGATCAGGTCCGGATCAGGTCCTGGATCAGGTCCGGATCAGGTCCGGATCAGGTCCGGATCAGGTCCTGGATCAGGTCTGGATCAGGTCCGGATCAGGTCCGGATCAGGTCCTGGATCAGGTCTGGATCAGGTCCTGGATCAGGTCTGGATCAGGTCCGGATCAGGTCCTGGATCAGGTCTGGATCAGGTCCGGATCAGGTCCTGGATCAGGTCCTGGATCAGGTCCGGATCAGGTCCTGGATCAGGTCCTGGATCAGGTCCTGGATCAGGTCTGGATCAGGTCTGGATCAGGTCTACAGAGACCCGGTTCTTTAAATCACAGCTGAACTTTCTGTTTGCTTTTTATTAAACATTAAAGTTTTAAATATTTTATTTTTATTCTTTTTATTTGCAAATGTGAAACTTATTTAACTTTAATACTTTTATGACCTTTGAACACAAACAGGAAGTGAATCAATAATAATAATAATTTATTATTAATAAATGTTGTTTGTTTACGTCTCAGTTTGTTCTTATAGAGGAACTTAATCAATCATGTTGTCAGGATCAATAAGTGTGATCAGTTATTTTATTTTCTCTATGATGTCATAACTGATCTGATTAGCTGATTGACAGATGATCAATAACTCTGACAGGAAAGCAGAGTGACGACAGTCTTCATCCATTAATGATCAATAAATAAAATGACCTCAGCTGTAGATAGAAAATAGATCCAAGTATTGATCAGACTGCAGTGTGTGTGTGTGTGTGTGTGTGTGTGTGTGTGTGTGTGTGTGTGTGTGTGTGTGTGTATCAGTAACCCGGTCAGTCTGCCTGCAGCAGCAGCAGCAGCAGCAAAGCATGCTGGGAGCAGGAGGAGGGGTGGGGGCCCCCCTCCCCCCTGTGTGTGTGTGTCTGGCTGCTGATTGGCTGCTGGCCGGCCCAGCTGACTGCTCTCTGTCAGACAGTCGGAGCGAGGAGGAGGTGATGGAGGCAGCGATGGGGTGAGCTGCCATTTTCTCTGCACATTCATCCTCTTTATTTCTATCTGCTTCTATTTATTTCTAATGTTTTTATTATTTCTATCCTGTCTGTTTGTGTGAAGACGACCCCTCTCCCCCCTCCTCCCCCCTCCTCTCCCCTCCCTGTGGGGGGGCAGGAAGAGGAGGAGGAGGAGGAGGAGGAGGAGGAGGAGGAGGGGGTCGTTTTTTCCTCTGTCATTGTCTGTTGTTCTCTGCTGCTTTTCTTCTTTGCTGGTTTAAATGTAACAGAAAGAATAGAGAAGGAGAGGAGGGGGAGGAAGGGGAGGGGGGGGGGAGGGGGGGGGAGGAAGGGGGGGGGGGTGATGGAGATGGAGGAGAGAAAATGGCCGACCGCTGATGGAGGATGAAGGAGACGCAGGGAGGAGAGAAGAAGAAGAAGAGATCTGATCGTCTCCATTGATCAGTGACGGATCAATAACTGATGCTGTCAGTAGTACTGTATGCAGCTTCTGTGATTATTGGAACCTGATCGGACTTTATTGATCACCTGATGATAAACTGACGTACAGAGTATTTTCAGTGTATTTCAGAGTATTTTCAGAGTATTTTCAGTGTATTTCAGAGTATTTCAGTGTATTTTCAGAGTATTTTCAGAGTATTTCAGTGTATTTTCAGAGTATTTTCAGTGTATTTCAGTGTATTTTCAGAGTATTTTCAGTGTATTTCAGAGTATTTTCAGAGTATTTTCAGTGTATTTCAGAGTATTTTCAGAGTATTTCAGTGTATTTTCAGTGTATTTCAGTGTATTTCAGTGTATTTTCAGAGTATTTTCAGTGTATTTCAGAGTATTTTCAGAGTATTTCAGTGTATTTTCAGTGTATTTCAGTGTATTTCAGTGTATTTTCAGTGTATTTCAGTGTATTTCAGTGTATTTTCAGTGTATTTCAGTGTATTTCAGAGTATTTTCAGAGTATTTCAGTGTATTTCAGAGTATTTCAGTGTATTTCAGTGTATTTTCAGTGTATTTCAGTGTATTTCAGTGTATTTTCAGTGTATTTCAGTGTATTTCAGTGTATTTTCAGAGTATTTTCAGTGTATTTCAGAGTATTTTCAGAGTATTTTCAGTGTATTTCAGAGTATTTTCAGAGTATTTTCAGTGTATTTCAGAGTATTTTCAGTGTATTTCAGAGTATTTTCAGTGTATTTCAGTGTATTTTCAGTGTATTTTCAGAGTATTTTCAGAGTTATTTCAGAGTATTTTCAGAGTATTTCAGAGTATTTTCAGAGTATTTTCAGTGTATTTCAGAGTATTTTCAGTGTATTTCAGTGTATTTCAGAGTATTTTCAGAGTATTTTCAGTGTATTTCAGAGTATTTTCAGAGTATTTTCAGTGTATTTCAGAGTATTTTCAGAGTATTTTCAGAGTATTTCAGAGTATTTTCAATGTATTTCAGAGTATTTTCAGTGTATTTCAGTGTATTTTCAGAGTATTTTCAGAGTATTTTCAGTGTATTTCAGAGTATTTTCAGTGTATTTCAGAGTATTTTCAGTGTATTTCAGAGTATTTTCAGAGTTATTTCAGAGTATTTTCAGAGTATTTTCAGTGTATTTCAGAGTATTTCAGTGTATTTTCAGTGTATTTCAGAGTATTTTCAGTGTATTTCAGAGTATTTCAGAGTATTTTCAGTGTATTTCAGAGTATTTTCAGAGTATTTTCAGAGTATTTTCAGTGTATTTTAGAGTATTTTCAGAGTATTTTCAGTGTATTTCAGAGTATTTCAGAGTATTTCCAGTGTATTTCAGAGTATTTCAGAGTATTTTCAGTGTATTTCAGAGTATTTTCAGAGTATTTTCAGAGTATTTTCAGTGTATTTCAGAGTATTTTCAGTGTATTTCAGAGTATTTTCAGTGTATTTCAGAGTATTTTCAGTGTATTTTCAGAGTATTTCAGTGTATTTTCAGTGTATTTTCAGAGTATTTCAGAGTATTTTCAGTGTATTTCAGAGTATTTTCAGTGTATTTTCAGAGTATTTCAGTGTATTTTCAGTGTATTTTCAGAGTATTTCAGTGTATTTCAGTGTATTTCAGTGTATTTTCAGTGTATTTCAGAGTATTTCAGAGTATTTCAGAGTATTTTCAGAGTATTTCAGAGTATTTTCAGTGTATTTCAGAGTATTTTCAGTGTATTTCAGAGTATTTTCAGTGTATTTCAGTGTATTTTCAGAGTATTTAAGAGTATTTTCAGTGTATTTCAGAGTATTTCAGTGTATTTCAGAGTATTTTCAGAGTATTTCAGAGTATTTCAGAGTATTTTCAGTGTATTTCAGAGTATTTTCAGAGTATTTCAGAGTATTTTCAGAGTATTAGCCTCTGAGCTAGCGTCAGGGAGAAACAGTCGCAGACAGGAAACACCTCGGCCGACAGGATGTAGCGCTCTGTTTGCTTTATAACGGCGGTCGGTGGGCGAGCGGCGTATGAGGTGCGTTAGCGCCACCTTCTGGTCCGGAGTGAGGAGCAGAGATTAAATCCTACACATTAATCCTGTCTGTCTAATAAAGTCAATGAAAACTCTGCTGCTACACAGTGAAAGAGCAGCAACAACAACAACAATAGTCAGCAAACAGCAGGAACAGCTAGCCGAGGGCAGAAGAAGGACGTCAGCACATCAGCATGGTTTATGGTTTATGGAGCTTCCTGTGGATCAGAAAGCACAAAGAACTCCGGGGAAGAAGTAAAGTTAGTAACATGCATTAATAGTAATAAAATACATAGAGATGGAGGAGAGGAGAGAGGAGCCCAGTGCATCATGGGAAGTCCCCCGGCAGTCTAGGCCTGTAGCAGCATAACTAAGGGCAGTCTAGGCTTATAGCAGCATAACTAAGGGCAGTCTAGGCCTATAGCAGCATAACTAAGGACAGTCTAGGCCTATAGCAGCATAACTAAGGGCAGTCTAGGCCTATAGCAGCATAACTAAGGGCAGTCTAGGCCTATAACTAAGGGCAGTCTAGGCCTATAGCAGCATAACTAAGGGCAGTCTAGGCCTATAGCAGCATAACTAAGGACAGTCTAGGCCTATAGCAGCATAACTAAGGGCAGTCTAGGCCTATAGCAGCATAACTAAGGGCAGTCTAGGCCTATAACTAAGGGCAGTCTAGGCCTATAGCAGCATAACTAAGGGCAGTCTAGGCCTATAGCAGCATAACTAAGGACAGTCTAGGCCTATAGCAGCATAACTAAGGGCTGATCCAAGGCCAGCCTGGTCAGACCTAACTATAAGCTTTATCAAAGAGGAAAGTTTTAAGCCTACTCTTAAACATAGAGAGGGTGTCTGCCCCTCGGACCGAATCTGGGAGATGGTTCCACAAGAGAGGAGCCTGATAGCTGAAGGCTCTGCCTCCCATTCTACTTTTAAATACTGTAGGAACCACCAGTAAACCTGCATACTGGGAGACCAGTGCTCTAGTGGGATTATATGGTACTATGAGTTCTTTTAGATAAGATGGTGTCTGACCATTAAGAGCTTTGTACAGATATCGGCTGGGAGGGGCTGGATATCGACATAGAGGCTCATAATCAACCATCGACCATCCTTAATTGATCACATGTTAAACACTCTACAGTAGAATCAGTACTGCGGTCTGATGCGGTCTGATGCGGTCTGATGTGGTCTGATGTGGTCTGATGCAGACTGATGCAGACTGATGTGGTCTGATGCAGTCTGATGTGGTCTGATGCAGACTGATGTGGTCTGATGCAGACTGATGTGGTCTGATGCAGACTGATGCAGACTGATGTGGTCTGATGCAGACTGATGTGGTCTCTGATGTGGTCTGATGCAGTCTGATGTGGTCTGATGCAGACTGATGTGGTCTCTGATGTGGTCTGATGCAGTCTGATGTGGTCTGATGCAGACTGATGTGGTCTCTGATGTGGTCTGATGCAGACTGATGTGGTCTGATGCAGACTGATGTGGTCTCTGATGTGGTCTGATGCGGTCTGATGCGGTCTCTGATGTGGTCTGATGTGGTCTGATGCAGACTGATGTGGTCTGATGCAGACTGATGTGGTCTCTGATGTGGTCTGATGCAGACTGATGTGGTCTGATGTGGTCTGATGCAGACTGATGTGGTCTGATGCGGTCTGATGTGGTCTGATGCGGTCTCTGATGCGGTCTGATGCGGTCTCTGATGCTTCTTCTTCTTGCCGCCCTGCAGGTCAGACGTCGGTGTTCCAGGATGGCGGCAGCGTCGTACGACCAGCTGCTGAGGCAGGTGGAGGTGTTGAAGATGGAGAACTCGAACCTGCGACAGGAGCTGCAGGACAACTCCAACCACCTGACCAAGCTGGAGACCGAGGCCTCCAACATGAAGGTCAGTCCTCCTGCAGCAGGACCTGGTCTGGGGGGGGAGGGGGAGGGGGGGCCACGCAGAAGCACAGCAACAACAACAACAGCAGAGATATAAATAATAATAACAATAACAATAATAATAATGAGTTATTATTTTATATTATCATGATCAGTTTATTTGTTCATAATAAAATGCAGCTCAGTGTTTTTATAACTTAAATAAAACAATTTGATATCAGAGAAAATAAAATAAAAACAAAGCAGGTCAGCAGAGAACGCCTTCACATCCATCGGTAGTTTGTCCCGTCGATCGGTAGTTTGTCCCGTCGATCGGTAGTTTGTCCTATCGATCGGTGATCGATGGTGTTGTTGGAGGAAGAACAGGAACAAAGATCTTTCAGGGACAGATTGTCTGATGTGTGTTTGATATCTTCAGAGTTAAAGAACAAACTGTTTATTTACAGATGAAGGCAGCTGGAATTACTCTATACTGACTCTGAGAGGGTCAGACCAGGACGGGTCAGACCAGGGCGGGTCAGACCAGGACGGTTAGGGTCTCTATGTGGTTTAGGGGGACAGTCAGTCTCTATGTGGTTTAGGGGGACAGTCAGTCTCTATGTGGTTTAGGGGGACAGACTGGTGGGGCTGGATAATCGGATTATAATCTGTTGTAGAGGCTTCAGTGTCTGTTACTGGTTTTATGGAACCAGACTGTGTCCAGTTTAGGATTATTATGGTAAACTGGGATCTGCTCTCCTGACATCTCTATATGAAGTGAATGTCTCTCGCCCTTCTCTCTCTCTCTCTCTCTCTCTCTGTCATATAAACTCAGTGTCTCTCGCCCTTCTCTCTCTCTCTCTCTCTCTCTGTCATATAAACTCAGTGTCTCTCGCCCTTCTCTCTCTCTCTCTCTCTCTCTCTCTCTCTCTGTCATATAAACTCAGTGTCTCTCGCCCTTCAGCCCAGAATAGATCTGTGGTATTTTCCACCAATCACGCGCTGCTCTGTGCGTCAGAATGGTCTCGTTGTTGTTGCTCAGAGT
>CM055855.1:29115821-29180821 GCA_029490765.1 Euthynnus affinis
CACCTGGTCTCTCCTGTCCTCACCTGTCCTCACCTGGTCTCTCCTGTCCTCACCTGTCCTCTCCTGGTCTCTCCTGGTCTCTCCTGGTCTCACCTGGTCTCTCCTGTCCTCTCCTGTCCTCACCTGGTCTCTCCTGTCCTCTCCTGGTCTCACCTGTCCTCTCCTGTCCTCACCTGTCCTCTCCTGTCCTCTCCTGGTCTCTCCTGTCCTCACCTGGTCTCTCCTGTCCTCTCCTGGTCTCACCTGTCCTCTCCTGGTCTCACCTGGTCTCTCCTGTCCTCACCTGTCCTCTCCTGTCCTCTCCTGGTCTCTCCTGTCCTCACCTGGTCTCTCCTGTCCTCTCCTGGTCTCACCTGTCCTCTCCTGGTCTCACCTGGTCTCTCCTGTCCTCACCTGGTCTCACCTGTCCTCTCCTGTCCTCACCTGTCCTCACCTGTCCTCACCTGTCCTCTCCTGTCCTCTCCTGGTCTCTCCTGTCCTCACCTGGTCTCTCCTGTCCTCTCCTGGTCTCACCTGTCCTCTCCTGGTCTCACCTGGTCTCTCCTGTCCTCACCTGGTCTCACCTGTCCTCTCCTGTCCTCTCCTGTCCTCACCTGTCCTCTCCTGGTCTCACCTGGTCTCTCCTGGTCTCTCCTGGTCTCTCCTGTCCTCACCTGGTCTCACCTGGTCTCTCCTGGTCTCACCTGGTCTCTCCTGTCCTCACCTGTCCTCACCTGGTCTCTCCTGTCCTCACCTGTCCTCTCCTGGTCTCTCCTGGTCTCTCCTGGTCTCACCTGGTCTCTCCTGTCCTCACCTGTCCTCACCTGGTCTCACCTGGTCTCACCTGGTCTCACCTGTCCTCTCCTGGTCTCACCTGTCCTCACCTGGTCTCACCTGTCCTCTCCTGGTCTCACCTGTCCTCACCTGGTCTCACCTGGTCTCTCCTGGTCTCTCCTGTCCTCTCCTGGTCTCACCTGGTCTCACCTGGTCTCACCTGGTCTCTCCTGTCCTCACCTGGTCTCACCTGGTCTCTCCTGGTCTCACCTGTCCTCACCTGTCCTCTCCTGGTCTCACCTGTCCTCTCCTGGTCTCTCCTGGTCTCACCTGGTCTCACCTGTCCTGTCCTGGTCTCACCTGGTCTCTCCTGGTCTCACCTGGTCCCACCTGGTCTCACCTGTCCTGTCCTGGTCTCACCTGTCCTCTCCTGGTCTCTCCTGGTCTCACCTGGTCTCTCCTGTCCTCTCCTGGTCTCACCTGGTCTCTCCTGTCCTCTCCTGGTCTCTCCTGGTCTCTCCTGGTCTCACCTGGTCTCTCTCTCTCTCTGCAGGTGGAGGAGTCTCAGGGGTCGAGCGACAGCAGCGGATTGGCCGGAGCTCAGGTGAGTCTGGTTCAGGTGTTACCTGCAGCGTTGCATTGTGGGTCAGACAGCTGTCGGCGTGTCAGAGGCGGGAGGGGTGACACGTCAGTCACAGCACCGCCAACAGGAAGTCAGAACGTTGTCATGGTTACACAGAGGTGTTTACGCACGACCTCTGGCGCCACACAGGAAGTCCAGTAACGGCGTCTTTGTCTTCCAGAGCTCCAGCAGCCGATTGGATCACGAGCCGGCCAATGAGACGAGTTACTCCGTGCCTCGACGAATCACCAGCCACCTGGGAACCAAGGTGAGCGATGCTCCCCGCTGGCCACGCCCCCCGCGGCGGAGGCGGTGGTTGCTGTAGTAACGAGCTGTGTCGCCCCCCGCAGGTGGAGATGGTGTACAGCCTGCTGTCCATGCTGGGAACTCACGATAAGGACGACATGTCGCGGACGCTGCTCGCCATGTCGAGCTCGCAGGACTCGTGCATCGCCATGCGTCAGTCCGGCTGCCTGCCGCTGCTCATCCAGCTGTTGCATGGCAACGACAAAGACTCCCTGTTGCTAGGTAACCGTGTGGCGCCCGCACCTGATATAACAGCTCGTTGTGGATAGAAGTCGTGGTTTTATGTGTCTGTCGTTTCCCGTTGCCTAGGTAACTCTCGCGGCAGCAAGGAGGCGCGGGCGCGAGCGTCGGCGGCGCTGCACAACATCGTCCACAGTCAGCCGGACGACAAGCGCGGGCGGCGAGAGATCAGAGTGCTCCACCTGCTGGAGCAGGTGCGTCACTACTGCGAGGCGTGCTGGAGCTGGCAGGAGAACCACGAGAGGGGCGTCGACCAGGAGGACAACCCCAGTGAGTGATGTCACACACACCGGCCAATCAGGACACATGTTCACACCTGTATGGACGTTTCCTGCTAACGTTTTGTTCTGAACGCAGTGCCGTCTCCGGTGGAGCACCAGATCTGTCCCGCCGTCTGCGTCCTCATGAAGCTGTCCTTCGACGAGGAGCATCGGCACGCCATGAACGAGCTCGGTGAGTCCGACGGCAAACCGCCGTGTAAATGTTGGCGCCGCTGAAGCCGCCGTGTCTGAGTGTGTGTTTGACCCCGCAGGCGGTCTGCAGGCGGTGGCGGAGCTGCTGCAGGTCGACTGCGAGATGTTCGGTCTGAGCAGCGACCATTACAGCGTCACGCTGCGGCGCTACGCCGGCATGGCGCTCACCAACCTCACCTTTGGAGATGTAGCCAATAAGGTGAGAGGAAAACAAACGCCGGTCATCAGTGTGTCGGACCGCGGCGTCCTTTCAGACGACTAACGGTCTGGTTGTTTTCCCATCAGGCCACGCTGTGCTCCATGAAGGGCTGCATGAGAGCGATGGTCGCCCAGCTCAAGTCCGAGAGCGAGGACCTGCAGCAGGTACGCTCCTGTTGCCACGGCAACCGGCTGTTTGTTCACTGCAGAACGTTTTTATTCATGTCGTTTATTTTATTACATGACGTTGTTGTTTGTTTGTTTATTTATTTCCTCCGTATCGTCTCATGTTTTATTTTTTCTCTCACTTCCTGTCGGGTTTTATTTTTTCTCTCACTTCCTGTCGGGTTTTATTTTTTCTCTCACTTCCTGTCGGGTTTTATTTTTTCTCTCACTTCCTGTCGGGTTTTATTTTTTCTCTCACTTCCTGTCGGGTTTTATTTTTTCTCTCACTTCCTGTCAGTACGGTGACAGTTGTGGTTCAGACCTGAAGGATCAGGAGGATCCGGACTCAGCCGCCTCGTTAGATCCTCCTCTGAGCCCGCCGGTCCCGCCATGACGGCGTCATGGCAACGTGTTTCTGATGTTTGTGTTTCTGTGGTCAGGTGATCGCCAGCGTTCTGAGGAACTTGTCGTGGCGAGCGGACGTGAACAGTAAGAAGACGCTGCGTGAGGTGGGCAGCGTGCGGGCGCTGATGGGCTGCGCTCTCGAGGTCCAGAAGGTAAATAAAACCGTTTTTCTCTGCGTGGACGCACTGAGCGCGCTCCGTGGCGCCGTCACTGAGCGCGCTCCGTGGCGCCGTCACTGAGCGCTTCTCTTCTTCTCTTGCCAGGAGTCGACGCTGAAGTCCGTCCTGAGCGCGCTCTGGAACCTGTCGGCTCACTGCACCGAGAACAAGGCGGACATCTGCGCGGTGGACGGCGCCCTGGCGTTCCTGGTGGGGACGCTGACGCACCGCAGCCACACCAACACGCTCGCCATCATCGAGAGCGGCGGCGGCATCCTGCGCAACGTCTCCAGCCTCATCGCCACCAACGAGGCGCACAGGTGAGCCGGCCGTTCTCGCCGTTAACACTCGCCGCATGTGGTTACGCGCTGACCGTGTCCCTGCGTCTGGTCTTGCAGGCAGATCCTGCGGGAACACGGCTGCCTGCCGACGCTGCTGCAGCACCTGAAGTCTCACAGTCTGACCATCGTGTCCAACGCCTGCGGCACGCTGTGGAACCTGTCGGCACGGGACGCCAAGGACCAGGAGGCGTTATGGGAGCTGGGCGCCGTGGGCATGCTGCGTAACCTCATCCACTCCCGCCACAAGATGATCGCCATGGGCAGCGCCGCCGCCCTGCGCAACCTGATGGCCAACCGGCCGGCGCGCTACAAGGACGCCAGCGTGGTGTCGCCGGGCGCCGGCGCCCCGTCGCTGCACGCCCGCAAGCAGAAGGCGCTGATCGAGGAGCTGGATGCCCAGCAGCTGTCGGAGACGTTCGACAACATCGACAACCTGAGTCCCAAAGCGGCGCACAGGAAGGGGCGGGGCTGCAACGGCGCCGGCGGAGCGGCGGGAAGCGCCACGCGCTCCTACGCCAACACGCCGGTGCTGTCGAGTCCAAAAAACGGAGACGGATCGAAGAGGACGAGCGAGGAGGCGGCGTACGGCCGGCCCGTGTTCCCGCCCAGCGTGCGAGCGTCCAGCGACAGCCTGAACAGCGTGACGAGCGCCGACGGCTACGGCAACCGCGGCAAAACCAAACCCTCGTCGTCCGAGCCGTTCTACTCGTCGGACGAGAGCGGCGCCAACAGGTGCTGCGTCTACAGGAAGTACCCCGCCGACCTGGCGCACAAGATCCGCAGCGCCAACCACATGGCGGACGACGACGGCGCCGAGCTGGACACGCCCATCAACTACAGCCTGAAGTACTCGGACGAGCAGCTGAACTCTGGGAGGCAGAGTCCGAGTCACCGCGGCGGCATCGAGAGCGACGACGACGACGAGCAGGACGCCAGGCTGCGGAGGAGAAACGACGCCGGCGACTCGGCGGCGAGCGGCGGCCGCATGATGTCCGTGCCGCCGTCGCGCTACGTCGTCGTCACGGGAACGTCGAACTACGGCGGCGACTCGGCGAGCGAGCAGCCGATCGACTACAGCCTGAAGTACGGCGGCGACGCTCCTCGCAAACCGCTGTTCAAGCCGGAAGAGAGCGCCGCCGCCTCCCTGCCGCCGCCGCCGTCCTCCTCCGCCAGCAAGCCCCGCCCTCCTCCTCCGGCCAATCGGGCGGTGCCAAAGAGCAACCAGGAGATGACGCAGACGTACTGCGTGGAGGACACGCCCATCTGCTTCTCCCGAGGCAGCTCGCTGTCCTCGCTGTCGTCAGAGGAGGAAGAGGAGGACGGCGATGTCATCGGCAGGAAGCGGAGAGGCGGGAGCGTCATCGGCGGCGGCGGCAACGACTACCCGACACTTCCTGTCGGCGAGAAGGACGAGCAGCAGCAGCAGCGGCAGCAGAAGGAGGCGGAGAGCCAGACGGCGACCGCCGCCGCCGCCGCCGCTCCCTCCACACGCGGACGGCGAGGTCACCACCACCATCACGGCCACACCCACCATCACCACCACCATCACGTGACCTCGTCGGGCGCCAGGACGCCTAAGAGTCCGCCGGAGCAGCCGTACGCTCAGGAGACGCCGCTGATGTTCAGCCGCTGCACGTCCGTCAGCTCCCTGGACAGCTTCTCCACGTCCTCCATCGCCAGCTCCGTGCGCTCCAGCGAGCCGTGCAGCGGCGTGCCGAGCGGCGTGGTCAGCCCCAGCGACCTGCCCGACAGCCCGGGGCAGACCATGCCGCCGAGCCGCGCCAAGACGCCGCCGCTTCCCGCGCCCGCGCAGAAGACGAAGGAGGAAGAGAAGGCGAAGAAGAAGGACGAGGAGGAGAGCAGCGCCGACGTGCTGCTGCACTTCGCCACCGAGAGCACGCCGCACGGCTTCTCCCGCGCCTCCAGTCTGAGCGCGCTCAGTCTGGACGAGCCGTACATCGCGGCGGAGATGATGAAGAAGAAGGAGGAGGAGGAGGAGGAGGGAGGCGGCGAGGAGAGGAAGGAGGCGGAGTCTAAACAGATGCTCGACGAATCGGACGACGACGACGACATCGAGATCCTGGCGGCGTGCATCGACATGGCCATGCCCAAGTCGTCACGGAAACCAAAGAAACAGCAGCAACAGGCGGCGCCACGGAAACCCAGCCAGCTTCCTGTCTACAAGCTCTTCCCGCCACAGAGCCGCAGCCAATCGCAGCAGAGGAAGGACGTGCCGCCGCCGCCGGAGGAGGTGCCGAGAGTTTACTGCGTGGAGGGAACGCCGCTCAACTTCTCCACCGCCACCTCGCTCAGCGACCTCACCATCGACTCGCCGCCCAACGAGGAGGCGGCGCCGGTCTTACCCGCAGCCCCGCCCACTTCCTCCCAGAGGAGGCGGGCGGGACTTCCCGAGGGCGAGAACGGCGACGACATCCTGGCGGAGTGCATCAGCGCCGCCATGCCCAAAGCCAAACCCAGGAAGCCCGTCAGAGCCGCCGCCAACGGCGAGCACCTCCAAGCCCCGCCCCTCCCGCCGCCCCTCCCCCCTCCGGTCCCGCCTCCTCTCGGCCCGCAGCAGCAGAAGAAGAAGCCCACGTCGCCGGTGAAGCCGATGCCTCAGCGGGCGGCGTACGGCGCGGCGGCGGCCGCCAAAGCCAAACCGGGATTCGCCTTCGACTCGCCGCGGCACTACACGCCGATCGAGGGCACGCCGTGCTGCTTCTCACGCAACGACTCGCTCAGCTCGCTCGACTTCGACGAAGACGACGGCGCGGCGGAGAAGGACGAGGAGGAGAAGAAAACAAAAGAAGAAGAAGGCAGGAAGAGGAAGCAGCAGACCGCCGCCGTCTTCCCTCGGACCAAACTGGCGCCGAACCCGCCGGCGCCGGACGAGAAGCAGAAGTTCGCCATCGAGGACACGCCGGTGTGCTTCTCCAGGAACTCCTCGCTCAGCTCGCTCAGCGACATCGACCAGGAGAACAACAACAAGGAGTTTGCTCCGCCCCCTCCCGACAAACAAGATGGAGGCAAAGCCGCGTCGAAGTCGCCGCCGCCGCCGCCACAGGCCGAGTCGAAGCCCCGCCCCCCCGCCGCCAGTGGCTACGCCCCCAAAGCGTTCCACGTGGAGGACACGCCGGTCTGCTTCTCCAGGAACTCGTCGCTCAGCTCGCTGAGCATCGACTCGGAGGACGACCTGCTGCAGGAGTGCATCAGCTCCGCCATGCCCAAGAAGAAGAAGAAGGCCGCCGCCGCCGTGCCCGCCGCCGCCGCCACGCAGCTTCCTGCTCCCAAAACAGATGAAGGCATTCTGGCTGAGGAGGAGCCTTCTGAGGCGCCGAGAAGCCCCGCCTCCCCCGACTCCGAGTCGTTTGATTGGAAGGCCATCCAAGAAGGCGCCAACTGCATCGTCAGCAGCCTGAACGCCGCCGCCGCCGCCGCCGCCTCCTCTCTGTCCCGCCAACCGTCTTCCGACTCGGACTCCGTGCTGTCGCTCAAATCCGTCGGCTCGCCGTTCCGCCTGCCGGCGCCGAACAACAACGCAGAAGAAGAAGACGAGGCGGAGGAGAAGGAGGAAGTGAAGCGCGGCGCCCGGATCCTGAAGGCCGGCGAGCGCAGCACGCTGGACGCCAAGAAGAAGAAGGACGAGGACGACGAGGAGACGAAGGCGCTGCGAGGCGGGAAGAAGGTCTACCGGAGCCTGATCACCGGCAAGCCGAGGGCGGAGCCGGCGGCCAGGGGGCGGAGCAAACCCAGAGCGGCCGCCGCCGCCAAAGCGCCGGGAAGCGGCGACGGCGCCGACAGAGGAGGCGGGTCGTCACGGGACTCCACGCCGTCCCGCTCCTCGTCGGCGGCCAATCAGAAAGGAGGGAAGCTGTCGCAGCTTCCTCGCACGGCGTCTCCGGGCAGCGCCTCGTCAGCGGCGGCGTCCCGACCGGCCAAACAGAGCGCCGCGGCGAGGAGCGGCGGCATCCCGAGGAGCGAGTCGGCGTCCAGGGTGGGCGGCTCCACGGCCGCCAAGAAGCAGAAGGCGGAGCCCGAGAAGCCGGCGCTGGTCCGCCAGTCGACCTTCATCAAAGAGGCGCCGAGCCCGACGCTGAAGAGGAAGCTGGAGGAGTCGGCGGCGGCGGCGGCGGCGGCGCTGGAGTCCCCGTCCAGCCCCGACACGCCGCTGCCGGCGGCGACACGGAGACACGACGTCAACCGCTCGCACTCGGAGAGCCCGTCGCGCCCACAGGAAGTGACGTCATCACGCTTCAGCCGCACCGGCACCTGGAAGCGCGAGAACGGCGGCGGCGGCGGCGGAGGAAACGGCGGCAAACACTCGACGTCGCTGCCGCGCGTCGGGACGTGGAAGCGGACAGGAAGCTCGTCCTCGGTGCTGTCGGCCTCGTCGGAGTCCAGCGAGAAGGGGCGGAGCGAGGAGGAGGGCGCCGCCCGGGCCAAGGGAACGTGGCGGAAGGCGAAGAGCGGCGGCGACTCGGCGGCCGGGCGCAGCGGCGGCGAGCAGCCGGAGGACGTGTGGGTGCGTCTGGAGGACTGTCCCGTCAACAACCCGCGCTCCTCCTCTTCCTGCTCCGCTCGCTCTCCCACCGCCGCCGCCAACGCCCCGCCCGTCATCGACAGCCCCGCCCCCAGTAAGATCCCGTCCTCCTCGTCCTCGTCCTCCTCCAACCTCAACCTGCGCCGCAGCTGCGAGAGCCTCGACGACAAGCTGCCGCCGCCGCCGCCGCCCGAGCGCCAGCAGCAGCAGCAGCGCGGTCAGCAGCGCAGCGGCGCCGTGGCGGCCCGGGTCAGCCCCTTCAACTACACGCCGAGCCCCAGGAAGAGCGGCGCCGACGTCACGGCCGCGCCCGCCACCAGCACGCCGTCCTCCACCACGCCCACACGCCCCTCACTCATCCCCACGCCCGTCACCAAGAAGCGCGAGCCGAAAGGAGAAGGCGGCGGCGGAGGCAACGGCGGCGGCGGCGGCGAGCGCGGCTCGTACATCGTGACGTCAGTGTAAAAAGAAACGGGACACAAAATGGCCGCCAGAAGCTGAGACAGTTAAAATGGAGGACGTGTAAATACGGAGCGGAAACGTGTCTGTGAACTGAACTGTACAGGAAGTGAGTCTGTATTTAAGTGCTAGCCCCGCCCCCTCCCCCTCCTCTCCCCTCATTGGCTCCTCTCACCTGTCAGTCAAGCTTCTTGAAGAAAAAACTTTACAAATGAACTTTTTATGTTTTTATACCACTAATGATGTGTAGCGCTTAGCTCCGCCCCTCCGCCTCCACCCTGCATGGCCCCGCCCCCACCCTAACAACCACCGTTACCACGGTGACATAATGACAACCATGATGATGATGATGATGATGATGTTTCTGCTAGCTGTAGCGTCTCTTTGGGAAGTTTTTCTTTTTATTTGAAGGATTTTGGTTCCAAACAGATTTTTATCTTTTCAGCCTGAAAACAACAAAAACAACAAAAACAACAAAAACAACAAACAATCAGAAATATTCACTGAACTCCTCACAAATGTCTGGAGGACCAATCAGCTGCTGCCTCTTCTTCTTCTTCTTCTGTTTCTTCTTCTGTTTCTTCTTCTTCTTCTTCTTCTTCTTCTTCTTCTTCTGTTTCTTCTTCTTCTTCTGTTTCTTCTTCTGTTTCTTCTTCTGTTTCTTCTTCTTCTGTTTCTTCTTCTTCTGTTTCTTCTTCTTCTGTTTCTTCTTCTTCTTCTTCTTCTGTTTCTTCTTCTTCTGTTTCTTCTTCTTCTTCTGTTTCTTCTTCTTCTTCTTCTTCTTCTGTTTCTTCTTCTTCTTCTTCTTCTTCTGTTTCTTCTTCTGTTTCTTCTTCTTCTTCTGTTTCTTCTTCTTCTTCTTCTTCTTCTTCTGTTTCTTCTTCTGCGCTTCAGGAATCTTAAAATCTTCTTTTAAACGTTGTTTTTCCAGCTGAAGGTAAGAATCTGTTTCAGATCGACGTCCGGACTCAAACTTTATTTCTTCGGGAGGAAAGTTTCTTGTTTCTTGAACTTGTTGATGAATTTTTGAGGTTTCGTCCGCTGGCTGAAACTTTCCCGCTCTGTATCGCCTTGGAAACAAATAACACTGTAAAACGTAAGTTATTGCTGTAAAACCTTAAACCTTTTAACTTTAAAGCACATAATTTAAAGAAAAGTGATTTTTTTTTGCCAAAAAGTTTCCACAGTTTTTCTTCATGCTGTAACTTCCTGTTCGGTTGTTTTCACTGTTTCTCTGTCGGAGGAAAATAAACAGAACGAACAATAAAGCTAAACATTTTAGGTGCAAACACTCTGCTTCCTGTTTCCATCTGTGACATCACAGGCCTACGGAGGCCCTGGAGGGACAAAAACACTCTGCTTCCTGTTTTCATCTGTGACATCACAGGCCTACGGAGGCCCTGAAGGGACAAAAACACAAAATAAAGAAGGAAAATCATTTGAGTTGAAATAAATGTGATGTTTCGATGTTTTTAATATTTTGTAGAATCAGTTTATTGTTGCGTCGCTAACGAGCCGGCACGTCGTCAAGGAAACCAGCATGAAGCCGCCGTAAAGTTTATTAATCAATGAAGTTTAAAGAAAATTTATTTTAAATCCAGAAGCTGAAAGAAAAAAAGAGAATCAGCTGATCAGACGGTTTACAGTCAGAACGACTTAAATCATATTTATTATGTTGTGACTCCACATCAGGACTTAAAAGTCAATGTAATATATAGTATTATTAGAATTATATATATGTTTATATATATTTTCATGTTTCAAACACACTAAGTGTAATTATTGATCAGCACTAATAATTAACGGCCATACCACTGAAACCATAACAGAGCATCAATGACACAAACACCATCAGCTCCTCCCTGATAAGTGTTCCCCATCAGCTGCTGGGGCTCCTCACACATGACCCACCGACACCGGCCCGGCTCACTGTCACATGACCCACCGGCCCGGCTCACTGTCACATGACCCACCGGCACCGGCCCGGCTCACTGTCACATGACCCACCGGCACCGGCCGTGTCACTGTCACATGACCCACCGGCACCGGCCCGGCTCACTGTCACATGACCCACCGGCCCGGCTCACTGTCACATGACCCACCGGCACCGGCCGTGTCACTGTCACATGACCCACCGGCACCGGCCCGGCTCACTGTCACATGACCCACCGGCACCGGCTCACTGTCACATGACCCACCGGCACCGGCCCGGCTCACTGTCACATGACCCACCGGCCCGGCTCACTGTCAACTGTTCTGCTGCAGGAAGTTTCTAGTTATTATTATTATTATTATTATTATTATTATTTCTATATGAAGGTGAATGTTTACTGGTTTTACTGGTTTTACTGGTTTTAACGGGTTTCAGGTGTTTGTTGAGTTTTATATGAAGGTTTTCATTAAACATGAAGGAGTCCAGGACCACCAGGAACCAGAACCACAACAGACTCTGAGGATCCAGATGTTGATGCTCAGAGACGAACAAACGTTTAAACCTTCATGAAGACTGTTGATGAGTCCTGAAGTCCTGAAGTCCTGAAGTCCTGAAGTCCTGAAGTCCTGAAGTCCTGGTCCTGGGTCTGAGGTCCTGGTCCTGGGTCTGAGGTCCTGGTCCTGGGTCTGAAGTCCTGAAGTCCTGGTTCTGGTCCTGGGTCTGAGGTCCTGGGTCTGGGTCTGAAGTCCTGGTCCTGGGTCTGTGGTCCTGGGTCTGGGTCTGAAGTCCTGGTCCTGGGTCTGAGGTCCTGGGTCTGGGTCTGAAGTCCTGGTCCTGGGTCTGTGGTCCTGGGTCTGGGTCTGAAGTCCTGGTCCTGGGTCTGAGGTCCTGGGTCTGAAGTCCTGAAGTCCTGGTCCTGGTCCTGGGTCTGAGGTCCTGGGTCTGGGTCTGAAGTCCTGGTCCTGGGTCTGAAGTCCTGAAGTCCTGGTCCTGGTCCTGGTCCTGGGTCTGAAGTCCTGGTCCTGGGTCTGAGGTCCTGGTCCTGGGTCTGAAGTCCTGGTCCTGGTCCTGGGTCTGAGGTCCTGGTCCTGGGTCTGAGGTCCTGGTCCTGGGTCTGAGGTCCTGGGTCTGAGGTCCTGGGTCTGGGTCTGAAGTCCTGGTCCTGGTCCTGGTCCTGGGTCTGAAGTCCTGGTCCTGGGTCTGTGGTCCTGGGTCTGGGTCTGAAGTCCTGGTCCTGGTCCTGGTCCTGGGTCTGAAGTCCTGGTCCTGGGTCTGTGGTCCTGGTCCTGGTCCTGGTCCTGGGTCTGAAGTCCTGGTCCTGGGTCTGGGTCTGAGGTCCTGGTCCTGGTCCTGGGTCTGAAGTCCTGGTCCTGGGTCTGTGGTCCTGGTCCTGGTCCTGGTCCTGGGTCTGTGATCAGCTGATCACCGTTCATGTGTTCATACTAATAAAGGTTGACAGTTATCAGATCAGCTGTTTCCTGTTTCCTGTTTAACAAACACCTGAATAACAACCTGCATTCTGCATTTATACTGAGTCCTGCTCAGAGGATCAGGAAACATTTCTACTGGCAGAATGTGTTCATACTATTTATTGATTATCTGCATCTGTATCTATTGATCATCCTGATGGTGAATTAATAATCAATAACCCAGAATATGATCAGGGTGATCTGCCAAACATGTTTCAGGTTGAAATGATGTGACTGATATCAAACCAACACTGACCTGATGGAAATAACAATAAATGATGTTTAACTGTTATTATGGATCAAAGTAAAGTCAGGAAGCGTCTGTCTGTCAGCCAGAGGGGAAATATCTAATCAATGAAGCTGTTTCTGCTTCTTTTGTTGATCAGACCGACAATTAACACATTTTTAACTCTGAAGAATCAGAAAACAAGTAAAACATGAAACATTTAAATTCAGTCTGTTATCTGCCTGCACTTCAGTGTGAAACTGCAGTGATGGATCAGATCAGTCTGATCAGCTGCAGCGTCCGATCAATAACTGATATCCAATAAGGGGGCGTGTCAGCCGGTAAAAGACTTCCGGAAAGTCCGCTCTCATGTCTCCTCGCTCCTCGGTCAGAATAAGAGACTCGGGACGCATCAGGAACAACTTCCGGTTCGGTGGAGGAGGTTCTGGTTCTGGTTCCGGTTCCCTCCTCAGCGGTCCTGCAGGCTGCTGCCAGAATCCAGACCAGCGGGATGGTACCAGCAGGTTTATAAATAATATAAATGAGTTATTTTCTTTATTTGTTGTTTTCAGCAGTTTTACTGAATATAAAGAGATTAATTATTAAAAACTATTAAAAACTCGTTTAGAGCAGAATTACAGATCATATTAATGATTATTAATGATTATTATTATTAATATAAATGATCAACACAAACCTGCAGATCAATCAGTTTGTTTCCAGATTTTAAATTAAACTTCTGTAAAGTTATTGATCAGGAAGTCTCTACTTTGTTTATTATTGTTTATTAATGCAACAGTGCTTTTATTTTGTTAAACTGATGAGTCATCATCAGGAACAACACACTGATTAATGATTGATTGACTCACCTGATCAATATTATTATTGATCTGTTTGGTGAAAAACATGACAGCAGCGCCTTTCCATCGTCATGATCAATGTCTTTTATGTCTTTGATTGATTGATAATCAATAATGCTGCTGCTATTATTATTATAATAACAGCTGTTTTTTCTATGTTTGGAATAAACTTGTAGTTTTTGATCTTTATTGATCCTCAAAGTGTGTTTGAGAGGAATGTTTGAAATCGATCAACAAACCGATCAATCAGATTTTTACTGCCAATAATTGACATTTGTCTTTCAGGTTCAGAGGAAATGGAAAATATCGACTTCCTGCTCCGCTGCAGTAAAACATAAACACGAGATGTATTTTTATTTTATATTTTATATTTCTGTCAGTGTGTTTGCTTGAATCTGATTGGTTAAGAGCTGCGTGATGACGATGATGATGATGAGGAGGAAGAGGAGACATGGAGCTTCTGGTCTGAGTTTAATCAATAATTATTATTATTGATAAATGGAGAATTATTATTACAGATTTTCTACATTAATAGAAAAGAGACTGAAACTGTTTTTATTGATTAGTTAGATTAATAATCAATAATATTATCGGATATATATAACTCTGTTTTTCATTATTGATTATTATCAGGAGAATATCGCAAAGATTCATAAAATGTATTATTATTAAGATTCAGACTTTTATTTTGACACTCCAGACAGGAAGTCCGGGTGTCAAATAATCTGACGTCACTTCCTATCGGTGCCTCCGTCCCCCCTCCCTCTCTCTCTCTCTCTCTCTCTCTCTCTCAGGTGATGGACACTCAGAAGGTAAGAACCTGAATCTGATCGATCGATCATCAATAATTACACCTGATCAGTCTGCTGATGGCGGGAGACACACACACACACACACACACAAACACAGAGGGTTAGCTAGCGGCTAGCTGTTAGCATCAGCGAGGATCAGCTGTTCATTCAAACAAACTTTATTGACAAAGATCGAACATCAGAAATAAAACTTTTATTCTGTAAAACAACATTTAAGATTTCAATAAAAGGTTAGAATGACGTGAATGTGGGTCACGTGATGCGTTTGAGCGTCAGTGCAAAAACAACAAGCTGCTAGAAGTTAATCAGTTATATTGATTACATGAGGAGTTCAACCCTGATCGCACCAAACACAGACTGGACCCGGTTCATACTGAAACCGGTTCATACTGAAACCGGTTCAGACTGGAGGTGGATGAACTGGGAGAATCTAAGCTCCCAGTTCTAAACCAGTATGTGTCATCATATCCAGTTGAGCCAGTTTACTGTGAACTGGTCCTGACATGTTGAAGGTAACCGTGGTAACCGTGTCACATGTGCTGCATCACACAACGCTGCCTCAGCGGATCAATAACTAATCAATCTTTTTATTATAAATATATTTAGTTTTTACTTTCAGTGTTTTTGATCACCGTGTCTGTAAAATGAGTTTTATTGATTTGTTTGTGTTTGTGGTAAACAGGAAGCTCTGCGCAGGATCATCAGCACGTTAGCCAATAAGAACGAAGAGCTCCAAACCTTCCTGGAAACAGTCGACACCACGCTGACGGGACTGCAGGTCAGCAGCTGATTGGCTGAGAGGGAGCCGAGGTGGGAGGGGCAACAATTCACAACAATTTAAATAAACTCTGCCTGTCCAATCAGGAGGAGTCATGGAAGGTGACATCAGAGCTGGAGGCGGAGCTCGAAAGACTAAGCTCCGCCCTGGAGGAGAAGGGGGCGGAGCTTCGCGGCGCCATCAAAGAGGAGAAGCAGAGGAAGGAGGCGGAGCTCCAGGTAAACAATTTATGCTCTTTTTCTTTTTGCTTTTTATATTCTGTAAACAAACAAACAATAAACAAACAAACAAAATCAGACTTTTAAACTGTTTAATACATTTTTATGTCCAAATTCTTTCTGACTGATTTCCATCAGTTTACAGTTTGACTATAAAATATATAAAAAGTTTATTTATTTTCTGGAGTTTGTTGTTTTGTAGAAATCGTTGGTTGGTTTATTGACTGATTGGTTTATTGACTGATTGGTTTATTGACTGATTGGTTTATTGACTGATTGGTTTATTGACTGGTTGGTTTATTGATCGGTTGGTTTATTGATCGGTTGGTTTTGCAGAAGCAGCTGTCGGAGGGAAAGTTTGCTCTGCTGTCGTGTGAAGAACTGCTCGAGTTCGCAAACCAAACGCTGAACATCACCAACGAAGAAGAATTCCTGAAGGTTCAAACACTTCCTGCTTCACTGTGTCCATCATCAATAAATCAATTAAAATGATCAGTTACAGTGAAACTAAACAGCAACACGACTTTCAAAATAAAATGATGAAACTTGTTAAATAACTTGAACAAACTTTTTTCTTTCAGGCTGCGAAACAAATCAAAGAAAGGTTTGTTTGTTTTTATTTATTTATTATCATTTCAGTTTTTATCACGTTTTTTTCTGTTGTTGTTTTTATTTATTTTATTTATTTATATTAATGACGTCACCTGTTTGTCTTTGTTTTATTTTTCTTTGTTTTTCTATTTTATCATCTGATCAAATGTTTATTTTTTATTTTTTGTTGATTTCTTTTGAAACATTAACACAAATTTAAACTAACAATTAAAAAGTTAACAGTTATAAACCCCGCCCCCAACACACTAACTCCGCCCCCAACACACTGACCCCGCCCCCAACACACTAACCCCGCCCCCAACACGAACCCCGCCCCCAACACTCCTACCCCCCGCCCCCCTCGTTACCAGGGTAACCATGGCGCCGGCGTTCCGGCTGACCACTCGTCCGGCGGTGTCGGAGAACATGTCGCAATTTACCGTTGACTTCAGCGTGGAGAGGGCGGGGCTTCAGGGACTTCACTTCCTGCCGGGTGAGTCGTCTTCTTCTTCTTCTGTGTTTATAAAATGTTTTAATCTGTTTGTTTTTATTTTTATTGACGTCTTTCTTCTTCTTTTGTTTTAAATTTGTCAAGTTGGAAAAAGATTTACTTCCCAGACTCTGGTTCAGTCTCTCTTAGTCCAGTTTCCATGACGACTGAGTGAACTCATCTGCTGAGGAGGATCATGTGATGTGGTCAAAAACCGTCCCTTGAGTTGAGTTTGTCTATTCTCTCAGTTCCCAGAGCTCCAGAGATCGACGCCTCCAGCTGTGTCGTCTGTGACAACGCTGTCACGGTTGCCTGGCAACCATTCAGTGAGGTTGTTGTCGACGGTGATGGCGGCGGCGGCGGCGGCGGCGGCGGCAGCAGTGGCGGCGGCGGGCGAATCGAACGCTACGAACTCGAATACCGAAAAACAAACAAGGACGGCTCGCTGAGAGCTGCAGGAGAGGCATGCTGGGAAAAAATCCACGACATCCAAGACACACAGGTCACCATCACAGGTGAGAGGTCAGAGGTCACCGTCACAGGTGAGAGGTCAGAGGTCACCGTCACAGGTGAGAGGTCAGAGGTCACCGTCACAGGTGAGAGGTCAAAGGTCACCGTCACAGGTGAGAGGTCAAAGGTCACCGTCACAGGTGAGAGGTCAAAGGTCACTGCCTGTCTTTATGTTGTTTTTGCGTCTCAGGTCTGAAGTTTGATTCTCGCTTCGTCGTCGTTCGTGTTCGAGCGAGAAACAAAGCCGCCGCCGGCGAGTTCTCTGAGCCTGTCGCCATAGAAACCACAGGTTTGTTTATTGTTTATGTTTGTGTAAATATGTGTCCTTTATTTTACCAGATAATCAATACATGTGATGTAATTATTGATCATGTGACTGCTGCATAAACAGACCAATCATCTTCGTTCTTCTTCTTCTTCCTGTTTTATTGCAGCGTATAACTTCGGCTTCGATGCGGCGACGGCTCACCCGGAGCTGAAGGTGCAGGGCGACACGGTGACCTGGGAGCCACAGGGGGTCAAAGGTCATGACCCCCGACTGAAGGGCAAAGAGAATAAAAGCAGGTGACGTCACAGATGATGTCATCAGGTGTTCAAAGCGCCGCCGCGTCAAATCTGATTTAAAATCTGATTCTCTGCTGTTTTGACCTTTTGTCCCTCTGCTGTCTCCGTACGGCGCCCTCGAGACTCTCAGGTAGAAACAGTCGTCGTTGCCTGGTTGCCTAGCAACTACAGTGTCACCAATCACTTTCCTGATCCATTTCCTGCTTCATGCAACCAGTGACATCACTGCTGACATCACTGCTGACATCACTGCTGACATCACTGTTTACGTCACATTTCAGCGTTTTTTGATAGTTTTTAATAAATTTATCAGATCTTCATGTTTATAGTTTAGTTTTGTTGTTTTCTCGTTCAGGTTCAAAATATTTAGAAAATAAAGAAAACAAAGATTATGTGTTTTTATTTGATGAGACAATAACAATAATATTATTAATATTATTAATAATAATAATAATAATAATAATAATAATAATAATCAGCTGTCGTTTCATCCCGTCACTGTGGCTCGACCTCATTGGCTGTTTCACCTCGTCGTTTATTTTCTGGCAGGTTCTTTGTTGTTTCTCTGTTTGACCTTTGACCTTTGATGTGTTGTTAGCAGCAGAAGCGCCACGCCGTCGCCCAATAAGACCGCAGGAAGTCGAGCAGGACGCGACCGATTCGCTGGAGAGTCGTACACGGTGCTGGGTACGAGAACGCCGGCATGCATCACATATATATCTGTAATAAGTTTCAGGGCTTTTATTTTGAAGATCTATGCTATTTGTAATCACTGGCTTTTATTTTGACAGTTATAACAGGAAGTCCCATGGCTCCATATAAATGGCAGACTTTTATTTTGAAGTCTGCGGCAGTTTCCTCTGGCTTTTGTTTTGTGATTGTGAACATTTTTTTAAATGTATTTTTATTTATCTTTTTGTCTCCTAGGCGACCAGGAAATGAGTGGCGGCAGTCACTACTGGGAGCTCCGCCCCCTGGCGGACTGGAAGTCTTATAGTGTGGGCGTGGCCTACCGGTCCAGCCTCGGCCGCTTCGACCAATTGGGAAAGAGCGCTGGTTCGTGGTGTCTCCACGCCAGCCAATGGCTGCAGAGCTCGCTCGCTGCTAAACACAACAACCGAGCCAAGCTGCTCGATTGGCCGCTGCCTCAGCGAATCGGAATCTACTGCGACTACGACAACGGTAGAAGAAAACATTGACGCTCATCACGTCGACCTCACTTCCTGTTTATTTTACCGGAGCTTTCAGTCAGCGGGTCACTGTTTTCCTCTCTTTGTGTTTCAGGTGATTTGAGCTTCATCGACGTCGATCGTCTTCGTCTTCTTCACTCCTTCAAAACAAAGTTCAGCCAGACGCTCGTCCCCGCCTTCACTGTAATAATACTAACAATAATACTAATAATACTGTAATACTACTGCAGTAATACTAACACTACTGTAATACTACTACTAACGCCTTCACTGTCAGTACTGCAGTAATAATACTAATACTACCGTTAGTACTACTAAACATGTATAAATACTGCGTACTAACTGGAACTTGTGAACTCTGTCGCAGGTTTGGTGCGGCGGTATCACCGTGACAACCGGCCTGCAGGTGCCGAGCTTCATGGGAAAGTTTCTCTCCACCAATCGGAGCCTCAGTAACTTGTCGCAGTAGATCGACCAATCAGAGCCTCAGTAACAGTTTCTATTGATTATCACTAATTTATATTAATATATTTATTAATTACACATAGAACTTATTGATAAACTTTATTTTGATTTTTATTTTGAAGTGTATGAGGAACTTAATTTGTGGGAATGGCTTTTATTTTGAAATACCTCATTACAAATAGTGTTGTGCAATCTTACTGGCTTTTATTGTGAAGGTGTGGACAGAACTTCCTGTCATGACTTTTACTTTTAAGGTGCAATACGTATAATTATGTAAGAATTTCAGTTTAAAATATTCGATGAAGAAACAGTTTAGACATTTGTGTATTTTGTTGAAGAGATATCTACTGAAGCTAGCATGCTAAGTGGCTAAGCATGCTAACTGGCTAGCCCCGTCCCGTGAGTCGTAGCGTCGAGTCTGTCCGCAGTCCAACATGACAGGAAGAAGAAGAAGAAGCGCTTCCTCTTCTAGTTTAGATTTGTTCAAGCTCAACATTAGCTCAACATTAGCTCAACGTTAGCTCAATGTTAGCTCAACATTAGCTCAACATTAGCTCAACGTTAGCTCAACGTTAGCTCAACGTTAGCTCAACATTAGCTCAACGTTAGCTCAATGTTAGCACTGAATTGATATTGTTATTATACTTAGTCAAAGCGCTAGCTACCTAGCCTAGCTAACAGAGCACTGATAATGCAGTGTTGATTCGGCGCTAGCGTAGCATAGCGTAGCATGAACTCTTACATATTGCACCTTTAAAGATACAAAATGTGAATCAGAAGAAAAAAATGTTTTTATAAAGATGATAATCTGAGTTTAAATTATATTTATCATCTTGTATTTCAGTCAAATGTTTTTCATTGACGAGAAAATTTTGATAAACTGAAAATAAAAGAAACATTTTTTAGATTAACTGTGAAATAAAATGTTTTTCATTTTCATTAAAACACGATTATTGTAGATTTTGTAAAATGTTTAATGTGTTTTATGTTTTAATTATATTTAGATGTTTGCAGTTAATTATAATAAAGTTAATTTATACATTTTGTTGACGTTTAAAATCATTATCAACCAATCAGATTGATTTTAGCGACATGTTTTATACGTGGAGTCATGTGACCTCCGTCGCCATGGAGACGTGACAGGAGGACAGAAGCAGGAACAGCTGAGTTAGCCGCTGCTAAGCTAACGGTTGGAAAGGATCAATCATCAGCTCGATCGATCGATCAGAGTGGAAACGATCAATACTGATCTGATCAACTTTAAGAAACGTTGAAACAGTTAAAAACATAAAGTGTAGAAAGCGTCTCTGATTGGACGCTGCAGATATTGATCAGCTTTGATTCTCTATCAGATGTTTTATTGATCACATGTTGGAGAAACAGATCAATAAATAAACAAAGATGAACTCTGGAGTTCAGATTATTCTCCGTTTAGTTTATAAATGTGATTTTTAAAAAAGCTTTTAAATGATATTCAGTATTTTTCTGTTTGAATCGTTTGAGCTGCAAACTTTTAAATACAATAAATAAATAAATAAAATGTTTGTTGGACTTTGTTTATTAGTTTCTGTGTTTACTATGAATTTTATTACAGAAATGTTTCATGTTTTTATTATAAAACAATTTTCTTCAGTTTGTCAGAACGATCAAATCAAACCTGATGATTCAGAGAGAGGAGGGCAAAGAGGTCGTCTCCATGGCAACAGGACAACACAACAACAGAGAGAAGCCGCAGCAGGAAGAGACGAGTCAGACTTCAGTTCCCATGATGCATCTGTTCAACGCCAGCGTTCCTGCGTTTCACCACAAAAAGCAGAAATATGAGAAAAGTCAGAAACTATAAGACGGATTTTATTGTTGTGTCACAGTACGGCCCCCCGGAGGGCCGGGACCGCAGGTTGGGCACCACTTTACATACAACACGTAACGAACACAGAAGTGCACAAAGGTCAACGGTTTAAACTTTAATAACAGGAGACAAAAGATTATTGATACTTTATTGATCCCTGAAAGTAAATTCATGTTCACAGATCAATAAAAAGTCGATCAAATGAAAACGTCCGCTGAGTGTCACAGACCTGAAGACCTGCAGACCTGAAGACCTGAAGACCTGCAGACCTGAAGACCTGCAGACCTGAAGACCTGCAGACCTGAAGACCTGCAGACCTGCAGACCTGCAGACCTGAAGACCTGCAGACCTGCAGACCTGAAGACCTGCAGACCTGAAGACCTGCAGACCTGAAGACCTGAAGACCTGAAGACCTGAAGACCTGCGGACCTGAAGACCTGAAGACCTGCAGACCTGCAGACCTGAAGACCTGAAGACCTGAAGACCTGCAGACCTGCGGACCTGCGGACCTGAAGACCTGAAGACCTGAAGACCTGCAGACCTGAAGACCTGAAGACCTGCAGACCTGAAGACCTGCAGACCTGAAGACCTGAAGACCTGCGGACCTGCGGACCTGAAGACCTGCAGACCTGAAGACCTGAAGACCTGCGGACCTGAAGACCTGAAGACCTGCAGACCTGCAGACCTGAAGACCTGCAGACCTGCAGACCTGCAGACCTGAAGACCTGCAGACCTGAAGACCTGAAGACCTGAAGACCTGCAGACCTGAAGACCTGCAGACCTGAAGACCTGCAGACCTGAAGACCTGAAGACCTGCAGACCTGCAGACCTGCAGACCTGAAGACCTGAAGACCTGAAGACTGTTAATCAAAGATTAGAGAAAAAGTCCAGAAACTGAAAACAGATTTGTGTATCAGAACTTTGTTTTTTCTTCTTTCCTCTCCCATTAATCATCTCACGACCCCTCAGATTTATCTGCTGACCCATTGGAGGGCCCCGACCCCTAGGTTGGGAACCAGTGGACTAAAGTAGCTAACTGTATATAAAGTAGTGTAAACTAGCTCCACCTCCAGCAGCTACAACAGTAACATGCTGCTCTAACACTGATGCTTCAGTATTAATAATCTAATGATGTCATATATAATAATATATCAGTCAGTGAAGGGTCTGAGTTATCTACCAATCAGCTGCTGATGATACAATTCAAACATCAATCACAAGTCAAAATACAGAAATAGATGATTAAGTTGATTAACTTTATTGATCAGTCAGCTTCACATCTGTACAGATATCAGTAATCTGTAACATCTGCTGATTTAAATCACTTCAGAATCAAACAAATCTTCACAATTAAAGGAAACGGTTTCTATAAATCATCATGTCATTGATCCGATCAGCCAATCAGCTCTTTGATCAGGTGAGATTGATCAGTCTCCACTGCTTTGTGTCCTACAGAGTGTTAGAGGAGCCAATCAGAGTGCGTCGTTCTCCCAGGGGGCGGCGACATCGCCGGTGGGCGGTAGGTTTCAGTGATGTCATCGTCTCACCTGTACGCAGGTTCACCTGCTTCATGTTTTCTGTCTTTTTGTTTTGCAGCTCAAAGACGGAGCTGCTTCCTCCTCTTCCTGTTACCAAGGCAACCGACACTTCATGTCAATTACCCACAAGTCCCTGAGGCAGCTGAGTCACTACCCACAATTCAACAGTTACTTAACATGAAATATTTTCTGTCATGTTTGTGTGTTACAGACTGAAGTTATTCCCTCATTACCTAAATATATATAAATATATGAAGAATAAAAGCTGGAAGTGACTCAAACATACGTGCTGTGAAACCTGAAGGTTTGACCTCGTAATGATTTCTCTTTGTGCTCTGAGATAAAAGTGAAGATCAGTGATCCTGCAGAAAGTCCCAGAAGATGATTACAGGAGCGTTTTAACATGTATGTGACACAAAACCTGAATAGTTACGCTGCTAAAGAATCAATAATCAATAATCAATGTTTATATGGAAGCTTTGGAGGATTCTCACTGACAGATCAATGAGTTTCTATCAAAACATCAACTGGAGCCGAATCCAGCACAGTTTCTGACAACGAGGCTGTCAATCATCCAAACATCAGATGCAGCAGAATATTCTGTTTAATTCTATAATTATAAATAATAAAATATTAACTTTGATTCTATAATTATAAATAATAAAATATTAACTTTGATTCTATAATTATAAATAATAAAATATTAACTTTGAACGGATGTTAAAGTTTAATAAACATGAATTTCCAGTCAGTGTCTCAGTGTGTGTGCGACTGTTGTTTTAATACTGTTCAAGTTGTGTGCTTTTACGTTGAAAAGAACGTCACCGGAAGCTCCATAACTGTCCATTATGTGCTTTACTTTGAAACGTTGTATATCCTGTTCGAGCTTTTATTGTGAAGCCCCCAGCGGAAGCTCCGCCGGTGTTGTTCCCGGTAACTTGACGCCGGTCCGCTGTGACAACAGAAGCACCGACTCCTCCGGAATATTCCTGCCGGGAAACCGCCTAAAATGACAGACAGGAGGATTTAACGGAACTACCGGAGCCACGGGACTGAAAGAGGTAAACGGAGCCGCTAGAATGTTCCGGTTTGTCCCGGTTTGTCCCGGTTTAAAGCCTACTAACGGCAGCTAGCCGCTGCTAGCTCGACCAGTTTCCTTTATTTCCCCCAAATCCCGTTTCATCCTCTCACTGACCCGCAACATTCCCGCAACATTCCCGCTGTTTGCGGGGTCCCCCCGTGTGACGTCACACAGAATCCCGCTGTGACGACATAAAACCGTCAGAATGACGTTAAACAGCTGACAGTGAAGCTGCAGATTTACAGGAATATTTCTGGGATCTTTCCAGCACAAACTGAACAAATCTCGCGTAGGCTGGAACATTTCAAATCTCGCGATAGGACGCGAAGGTTGGAAATGTTCTTAATTATCATAACAATTAAATAATCATTTTAATGTGTAAATTTAACACGTTCATCATTTATTTATTATATATTATAATATTTACATATAATTATCATAATACACAAAAAGATGATTATTATAATTTTTTCTTAAAGATTCAAGAAATAAAAATAGTTTTTTTATAAAATCAGTTTTAAAATCATTAATCTGTGATGATGATGATGATGAAGGTGATGATGATGATGGTGATGATGATGGTGATGATGGTGGTGATGATGATGAAGGTGATGATGATGAAGGTGATGAAGGTGATGATGGTGATGATGGTGATGATGATGATGATGATGATGATGATGATGAAGGTGATGATGATGATGATGAAGGTGATGATGATGATGAAGGTGATGATGATGAAGGTGATGATGATGATGATGATGATGATGAAGGTGATGATGATGATGATGATGATGAAGGTGATGATGAAGGTGATGATGAAGGTGATGATGATGATGATGATGAAGGTGATGATGATGATGATGATGATGAAGGTGATGATGATGATGATGATGATGGTGATGATGATGAAGGTGATGATGATGATGAAGGTGATGATGAAGGTGATGATGATGATGGTGATGATGATGAAGGTGATGATGATGATGAAGGTGATGATGAAGGTGATGATGATGATGATGATGATGGTGATGATGATGAAGGTGATGATGAAGGTGATGATGATGATGGTGATGATGATGAAGGTGATGATGATGATGATGATGATGATGGTGATGATGATGAAGGTGATGATGATGATGAAGGTGATGATGATGAAGGTGATGATGATGATGAAGGTGATGATGATGATGATGATGATGGTGATGATGATGAAGGTGATGATGATGAAGGTGATGATGATGATGAAGGTGATGATGATGATGATGATGATGATGATGAAGGTGATGATGATGATGATGATGATGAAGGTGATGATGATGAAGGTGATGATGATGATGAAGGTGATGATGATGATGATGATGATGAAGGTGATGATGATGATGAAGGTGATGATGATGATGATGATGATGATGATGAAGGTGATGATGATGATGATGATGAAGGTGATGATGATGATGATGATGATGATGAAGGTGATGATGATGATGATGATGAAGGTGATGATGATGAAGGTGATGATGATGATGAAGGTGATGATGATGATGATGATGATGATGATGAAGGTGATGATGGTGATGATGATGAAGGTGATGATGATGAAGGTGATGATGATGATGAAGGTGATGATGATGATGATGATGATGATGAAGGTGATGATGATGATGATGATGATGAAGGTGATGATGATGATGAAGGTGATGATGATGAAGGTGATGATGATGATGATGATGATGATGAAGGTGATGATGATGATGATGAAGGTGCCTCCTCTCTGCAGGTGATGCTCTCTCGGCCGCTGACGCTCAGTGAGCGTGATGAGGGGGGGCGGAGCCTGGCAGCGGTGACTCCGCCTCCTGCTCTCCCATTGGCTGATGAAGATGATGATGATGAAGATGACGGCACACAAACAGGTTTGTTGTTTGTTTGTTTTTATTTATATTGTTTATTTATTTAGATTGAATTATTAAGACTTTATTTCTCCTCCAGGAGTTTTCTCTCCTCCTGCACCTCCTTGGAGCTCCTCCTCTTCCTCTTCACCTTCCTCTCCTCCTCCTCCTCCTCCTCCTCCTCACTGGGCCTCCTCTTCCTCCTCTGCTGCTTCTCTAACTCCTCCAGTCTCCTTCCTGTCATCTCCTCCTCCTCCTCCTCCTCCTCCTCGTGTCTCTCCTCTCTTTTCTTACTCCTCCTCCACTCCTCTCATGTCACTCCTCGCTGCTCCTTCTCCTTCTTTTTCTCCTCTCTCTTTCTCTTCTCCTCCTGCTCCTCCATCCCTCCTTTCTTCACCTTCTTCTCTGTTGTCTACTCGTCCTCCTCCTCCTCCTGCTCCTCCTCCTCCTGCTCCTCTTCCTCCTCTCCTCTTTCATCAGTCTTCACCTTTTCCTCCTCTTTCCTCCTCATCCTCTGCTCCTGTCCCCTCCTCCTCTGGCCTTCCTCCTCCTGCTCCTCCTCCTTGCTCCTGCTCCTCCCTCCTGCCTCGCCTCCTCTCAGCTCACAGGATGGAGGTGCGTCGCCTCCTGCGAGGAGCTCTGGCGTCTCTCGGCCGGCGTCTGGACTCCCTGGAGAGGAGGAGCAGGAGGAGGAGGAGGAGGAAGAGCAGGCGGAGAGGAGGAGAAGAAGAAGCAGCTGCTCCTCTGGCTCCTCCCCCTCTCTCAGGTAACTCACCTGCACAGACCGATGACATCATCACACAGCCTACATTACCCACAATGCACCTGTGTGTGACGTCATCAAGTACAGCTGGTGATTAATCGAAGGATCGGCCAATCACTGATCAATCATCGATGATGTCATCTCTCTGTCTTTCTTCTTCAGGTCTCGCCTGCAGCTCCGCCTCCTCCTGTAGCCCCGCCCCCCTCCCGCCTGTCACCTCCTCCTGTAGCCCCGCCCCCCTCATGTCTGTCACCTCCTCCTGTAGCCCCGCCCCCCTCCCGCCTGTCACCTCCTCCTCTTCATCATTATCTTCATCAGACAGCGAGGGGTCTTCTGGCTTCAGCCAATCAGAGCAAAGGAGGAGGCGGAGGAGCAGAGGAGAGGAGGAGGAGGAGGAGCGGGAGGGAGGGAGGGGCAGGAAGAGGAGGAGGAAGAACCACAGAGGAAGAGGAGGAGCATTCAGTGTGTTCCCAGTAAACACAGAAGAAGAAGAAGAGGAAGAGGAGCATGCTGGGAGGTTTGTGGGCCGGATGGCGGTCTCCTTTAGAGGAGGTGGAGCCGAGGAGGAGGCGCCGCTCACGCTGTACAACTTCAACCACAGGAAGCACAGAAGAAGAGAGGAGGGAGACGCCGGCCAATCAGAGAAGGCCGTCAGTGTGGTGGTCAGGCAGAACGGTTACAGGTGAGACGCACCTGCTCGTTATAATCAATAATTAATATAATTAATATTAATGATGATAATAATATGTTGTAAATATAAATGAACAATAACAAAGATTATTTTTCTCCCTCGGGCATCTCCAGCTCCTCTTCCCAGCATGCATTGCATCTCCTCCAGAAGGGTCAGACCTTCAGCCAATCAGATGTCCTCTCAGTCTCTTCCGGCCAATGGCGTTTCTCGGACTTCACCCCTCCCTTCTCCCTCTCCTCCAATCACAGCGCTTTCCGCCTCTTGCTGTCTGCCTCTTCTTTTAGCCCCGCCCCCATGCTGCGTCTATCAGCGGTTGCCGTGGAGACACTGGCATCGGTGAGGGGCGGAGCTTGTGGGAGTCCCCTGCGGCCCCTGAAGGACTGGACGGCCCCGCCCAGTCTGAGCTCTGATCACTGGTTGGTCAAATGACATCATTAATATTTAATGAGCTCATGAATATTCGTTATTCTAAGATTTTACATTTAAAACATTTGAATATTTTTTGTATTATCACACATTAAATATTATTTAAAGCTGTTAAATCAGTGTTGTGAAGATTTATTATGTAATAATATGACGTTTTGTTTCTACAGTTATATGCGGTCGCCGACGCCGAGGTAATTAATTATTTATGATTACGTTATTTTTTTAGTGTTAGTACCACAAATAAAACCAACAATGAATCTTTGTTTCTGTGCTTTAATAGCAGCTTTCACTCCTGTATTTTAATGTTAAACTGAGAATCTAAATGTAATTTTATGAAATGTTCTCATTTGGTTTGTTTTATTATTTTTTAACGTTGAAACAGTAAAATAATTTCTATGTGTTGCAGCCCAACTTCTTCTGCCCGGCGACAGCAGAAGCAGCGGGCCAATCACAGCGCTCGGAGCCTCCGCCTCCCTCGACGACGGTCTCTGCCCCTCCCCCCATGTCCAGCCAATGGTCTGTCTGTTTCGGTCGCAGCCGGCCAATCAGCAGCCAGCTCCAAGTATCTCAGCACAAATGGAGAGGTGCAGATTTATTTACTGATTTATAGATCTAATATAAAGTTTGTTTTTTCATTCATTCATCATTTATTTCTTCATTTTTTCATTTAGATATTTTGTTCACTCTGAACAGTAATAATAATAATAATAATAATAACAATAATAATGTTTTTCTGTCCAGTTAGTCTCTGTTGTTGTTGCTGATGATCGTTTGTCAGAGCTGCTTTCGTTTTTTATGTTTTCTCCTCAGAGAGGTAAACGAGTGTCACAGATTCGAATCCGCCGGGCGTCGCCGCGGGAAACGCCGCTCACACCGATGGGACTGCCGAAGGTCAAAAGGTCTGAAGACGGAGGCAGGCGGGAAATATAACTAAACAAATATAAAAGAGAATGAAAGCAATGACGACGTCTGTCTTTACAGGTTGAAGAAGAAAGAGTTCAGTCTGGAGGAGATCTACACCAACAAGAACTACAGATCGCCCACCACCAACAGGTCAGAGCCGCCGCCGCTTCACGTCCCACCTGTCGGAGATGTTTTAGTGTCTAAACCTCACAGTTTCTCTGCTGGAGTTCCTCAGGGCTCAGTGCTCGGTCCCCCTCTCTTCTCATTAAACACCACCTGGTTTCTATGGTTACCCTAACGCTCTCTGAGACCGAGCTCCTCGTCATCCAGCCGGTCCTTCATACAACTAAACATCAGCATCAGAGTCTGCTGGAGCCTGATGACCAGCTGATCCTTTAAGGTTCTCGTGGTCTCAGTGGCTCGGTGGTGTCGGTTTGTCCTGAACAGCATCAGGAGGATCAGACCCTTCCTGGTCCAGGTTCTCCTAACGTCACCACAGATTGTACAAATATGGACGTCGTTACTGTGACGTCACTCGTTGGTTTCTGACGCCGCCTCAGCAGCGCGTGAGGTCCACACTCCCTCATTCAGGTCTACATTCAGGTCTACACTCCCTCATTCAGGTCTACATTCAGGTCTACACTCCCTCATTCAGGTCTACATTCAGGTCTACATTCAGGTCTACATTCAGGTCTACATTCAGGTCTACATTCAGGTCTACAGTCCCTCATTCAGGTCTAGACGCCCTCCCGTCCGCCCTCTCAGACTTTCAGACTAAAGACCCAGAAACACCTGCTGGTCCTGGTCCTGGTCCTGGTCCTGGTCCTGGTGTTCGATCAGATCTTTGTTGGTTGCTTTGTTCGTCCCTTTGATAAAATAAATGAAATAGTAAACGAACAAACTACACAGAGCATAAATGTGCTGTACAGACTACATCTCCCAGCATGCTGTGCTGTTGCCCTGCAGGAGTCTGGAGACCATCTTTGAGGAGCCGCGGGAGAAGGATGGAGCGCTGCTCCTGATTGGCCAGCAGAGGAGGCGCCGGCTCCTCCTCTTCCCTGACTTCACCCAGCCCAGGAAGAGGAAGAGGCCGCAAGGTATGCTGGGAAACGTAGTTCACTGAGTGGAGATGCTTTTATTTAATGAATGTTAACTGTTTGTTTCTTTTAAGTAAACACATTTTATTTTGAAGTATGTTTAGCTTCCTGTCTGTCACCTGGTGATGTCATGCTGATGTCACAGCTTCACTTTGTCTGTTGTAGGGGTGGGACTTCCTGTTGCTCTGGTGCCCAAAAAGCGGGCGGCGGCCCGGCGACATTACCATGGCGACGCCGGGGACGACGAGGCGGACCTGGATGTGATGCTTGTGGAGCGACTGAGCGCGCTCGAAGACTTCCTGACACGACAGGGCCTGGATGTGTGAACTGTGACATCACTTCCTGTCAGCTGACTAAAGGCCAAATACACAGAGCTGCTAGCACGCCCGTTACTGCTGCGTTACCATGGTAACACCATCAGCTGTAGCACACTGCTACGTCTGTGTTACCATGGTAACGCTACCAGCTGGGTGGTCGGATGTAGCGGGTGGTTTCGTTTTCTTTGCAGTGAATTTGATGTTGTTTTTTTAGTTTAATTTTTTACAGTGTAGACTGTTTAAAATGTGAAATATTTAATATTTTAACAGCTGACCTTTGACCTCTGCACACTGGGAGGCCACACCCCCCGACAGTACCAGGAGGCCACGCCCCCTGACAGGACACAATGTTATTTCACTTTTCATTTAGTCAAATTAATAATGTGAACCCTACAGTGCTACAGACTACAGTGCTACAGACTACAGTGCTACAGCGCTACAGTACTACAGCGCTACAGCGCTACAGTGCTACAGTACTGAGAATTGCAGGTTAAGTTTTTGTAAAATATATTTCAGGTGAAAATCTATTTTTGGAACAAATAAAGTTTGTTTCTGTTCACTGAAGAAATGTTGTTATTTTATTATTTTATCACTCTATGTACGATATTATCGGCACATCGTCGGTATCGGCCGATAAAAGCTCTAACATGAAATATCAGTATGTTCTGAGCAGCTGATACGAGTCTGTTTCTCTCTGACTTGTTTGTGGTTTGATGAATTTATAAAGTCAGTCAGCTGCAACGTCAGAGCTTCTTAAAGGAGCCACGTTCCCGCCGGCTGTTAGCTAGCATCCATCCAGTTCGCCAACTAGCTTAGATAGCTAGCATCCATCCAGTTAGCCAACTAGCTTAGATAGCTGTTGCAGACATGACAGACGTTAGCTAGCATGCTACCAATGTACGGCGGGCTAACATCCAGACAGCAAGGTCAGGAAGCGGTGTATATATATATATATATATATATATATATATATATATATATATATATATATATATGTGTGTGTGTGTGTATATATATATACATATAATATACATATATATGTATATTATATGTATATATATATATATACACATACATACATATATATATATATGTATGTATATACATATATATGTATGTGTATGTATATATATATATATCTATAATAGTTTAATATATACATATATATGTATATATTAAACTAATATATATTCAGCTAAAAACAAGCAGCTTGTAAAAATAAGAATGCAAAAGCAGAAGATGTTTCCAAAGAATCTTAATATAATAAATGTTAGTGTCGTTCTGTTATTATAATAAATGTATATGTAGGATTATATATGATGAAATCTACCTACAGGTTTGAAATTAGTCTCATTTTTTATTTAAACAGAACTGGTTTGGACGAGAAGTTGAATTTATTTCTGTGGAACATCAAAACATTTGCTTTGTGTTTGTTTCGATGGTTGTTTCTTCCAGTTAGTGACGATAAATAGATGAAAGAAAAGATAAAAACATGAAACTTCAATTAATATTTAATCAGCACAGATCATTAATGCTTCGCCGCTGTGTCTATCTGACGATATCTGATGTTTATCTGGTGTAAATAAAGACGCTAGAACGAAAACTGCTCTTTAAAAATGGAAACCACGTGACGACACGTTACGTCAGTTCCTGTTTACGCCGGAGTGAATTTAATGAAGCGGTGAGTTTGATGAGGCGGGAAGCGTTTAGAGCAGCAGCTTTCACCTGACAGACTGAACCCAGGGTTTTGGTATCCCCCTTACGCACAACGTCCTGACGTCACTTCCGCAAACAGAAGATGGCGGCGGCCTTGCGGAGGGTGTGCGGCGGGCTGACCGCCGCAAGCTGCAGGTATGTTTTTATTTATCTTCACGTTAAAACTGAAAACATTAAAACCCGAACAAACGGACACGAGCAGGTCACGTGTTAACGGACCGCGCGGCTGGAACGGGATGACAGCATCCGCGTGACGTTGTTCGGTGACTTACCGCCGCGTCAGTGACGCAGCGACTCTTCAGTTTGTAATAAACTACTTATGACGTGACGTCACACAGGTGATCAGTTTGCGAATCACGGTGTTGAAGGTTTTTGCTCAGGTGACGTCAGCCAGATGTTTGGAAGTCACGTGTGTGTGTCACGTGGACAGATGAACTCACAGGTGTGTCTAGGTGATGTTCAGCTGCACGCGGTGGCTGCTGATAGTTTGATATTACGTCATGAACTGTTTATGCTCATACAATCTGAAGTTGAGATGGACCAATCACAGCCCTCTGACGTCATCAGCGTCGCCTCAGATGATGTTTATCCTTCAAATTAAAGTGAAGCAACATTGACCTCAACAACAACAACAACAGTGAAATAAATCAGTTTCACTCAGAACAGAAACTTTTATCATTTTTTAATTTAAAATGTTACTGATCTGCTGAAAACAACAAAAAGACCAGAAAAAAAAAAACAAACAAACAAACACAAACAAACAGGACCCAGAAATGAAGGAAGGTGAACTGAACGAGAGACGGCAGCGAATCACAGCGCAGCACACTGATGATGTCAGAGGGCTGTGATTGGTTGATCCAGGAACACATCACAGCGATGTATTTACTCCTTCATCCACACACGACTGTAAACAACAAACAAACAAACAGCAGCTGCAGAAACATTCAATAAATAAAAACTATTTTATTTATTTATTTATTCCTCAGAAGCCGGCAAACGTCGTCCTCTGTCATCCAGTCACCTGTAAACACCTGACAGCAGGTCAAACAGCTGATCGATCAGTCAGCTGACTTCAATAATGTAAAGTATTGATGACAGTTGATGTGTGTTTCAGAGTTCATTCTCTGGGCGGCGGCCAGCGGCGGCTGTTGAGCACAGGTGAGTCAATACAGCCGTTTCCATAGCGACGCTTTCAGCTGGTGATGTCATCAGGTGACGTGGCCATTTACAGCAGCGTCCCGATCAATAACATCATCAGATCAATCACAGACTTTGACTTATATCGATGATGCAGCAGCACACGCACTGATCAGCTGCTGATCAATAAATATCAGTTTATTGATCAATAAATATCAGTTTATTGATCAGCTTCCTGTCTGCCGAGCTGCTGCAGGTGAGTCCGGTGTTTGGACCAATCAGCTCTCTCTCTGTCCTCAGGTCGCGGCTTCCTGCCCCGCCCCCGGCCCCTCCCCCTCCTGGTGGTGACAGGTGGCGGTTACCTTGGTTACCAGCACTACAGGAGGAAGAGCCAACAGGAAGATGGAGCTCCGCCTCCTCTGGCCACTCCCACACAGGTAGGAGACGACTCACCTGACTCCTTCCTCCTCTTCCTCCTCTTCCTCCTCTTCATCTCCTTCCTTCTCTTCCTTCTCTTCCTCCTCTTCCTCCTCTTCATCTCCTTCCTCCTCTTCCTCTCCTTCCTCCTCTTCCTCCTCTTCCTCCTCTTCCTCTCCTTCCTCCTCCTCCTCCTCTTCCTCCTCCTCCTCCTCTTCCTCCTCTTCCTCCTCTTCCTCCTCTTCCTCTCCTTCCTCCTCCTCTTCATCTCCTTCCTTCTCTTCCTCTCCTTCCTCCTCTTCCTCTCCTTCCTCCTCTTCCTCCTCTTCTTCCTCTTCCTCTCCTTCCTCCTCCTCCTCCTCTTCCTCCTCCTCCTCCTCTTCCTCCTCTTCCTCCTCTTCCTCTCCTTCCTCCTCTTCCTCTCCTTCCTCCTCCTCTTCATCTCCTTCCTTCTCTTCCTCCTCTTCCTCCTCTTCCTCCTCTTCCTCTCCTTCCTCCTCCTCTTCCTCCTCTTCCTCTCCTTCCTCCTCTTCCTCTCCTTCCTCCTCTTCCTCCTCTTCCTCCTCTTCCTCTCCTTCCTCCTCTTCCTCTCCTTCCTCCTCCTCTTCCTCCTCTTCCTCCTCTTCCTCTCCTTCCTTCTCTTCCTCCTCTTCCTCTCCTTCCTCCTCTTCCTCTCCTTCCTCCTCTTCCTCCTCTTCCTCCTCTTCCTCTCCTTCCTCCTCTTCCTCTCCTTCCTCCTCCTCTTCCTCCTCTTCCTCCTCTTCATCTCCTTCCTCCTCCTCCTCCTCTTCCTCCTCTTCCTCCTCTTCATCTCCTTCCTCCTCTTCCTCCTCTTCCTCCTCTTCCTCCTCCTCTTCATCTCCTTCCTTCTCTTCCTCCTCTTCCTCTCCTTCCTCCTCCTCTTCCTCTCCTTCCTCCTCTTCCTCTCCTTCCTTCTCTTCCTCCTCTTCCTCTCCTTCCTCCTCCTCTTCCTCCTCTTCCTTCTCTTCCTCCTCTTCCTCCTCTTCCTCCTCTTCCTCTCCTCCCTCCTCTTCTTCATCTTCTTCTTCATTTGCGGACGTCGTTTTGGGTTTTTGGTGAACAGTGATCAACATTTTTCACCATTTTCTGATGTTAAAGTTGTTAAACAGCAGAAACTGAAATAAATCAATATGATGTAACATATAAACACATATTTATATATTTACATATGTGTTTATTTGTTTATATAATGTCTCAGGTAATAAGTATGTAAACATGCGTTCTTCTGTGGGTGAAAGGTCGCAGTGATGTCACAGCGTCACAGTGATGATGTCACACAGACCGGTCACTCTGCCACATCAGTGCTTCACTCAGGCCCCGCCCCCTCTCCTCACTGCCTCTACTGCCTCCTGATTGGTCGGCTCCCTGAGGACATGGTCTGATTGGTCAATCAGTAACCGGGCAGGAGAGAGGGAGGCTCTGATTGGCCAAAAAATAAACAGGACAAAGATTTATTTGTTTTTATTGATTTAAAAAAACAAACTGAAACAAATTGGTTTGTTTGATAAAAGATTAAATAATTCCTAAAATGAAATTATACATAAACATCTGGATTTGATATATATTATTACTTATTTAATATTATACTACTTATATTAATAATTCATTGATCATTTATTTGAAATATAATAAAATATTCCTAAAAATTAAATGTTTTATTAGAATATAGAATTTATTATTTCAAAAATGTATAAATTTAAAGATGTAATATGTAAGTTATAAGTGATGAATCTTTAAAGCAACACAGACAGGATGGAGGGGGGAGGGGGGGGGGGGGGGGGCTGCAGTATTAACTCCCCCTTTAACAGACGGGGGAGGCGGGGGAGGCGGAGCTCTGCGGTATTAACCCTCCCTCCCGTCCCTCTGCTGCTCTCAGTCGTCGCTCAGCTGTTTCTTCTTCTCTGTGAGATAAACGTCAGGATGTGTCGTCGGCCGTCTCGTTCTCCTTCATGGTGAGGTTTTTCTCTCATCGCCGCGGCGGCAGTGGCGGCGGCGGCCGGCGTCAGGAGCGCGACCTGCTGCGGCAGGTGAGGCGGCGGCAGCAGCGCGCAACTGACGGCGAGCGACAGGGCGAGAGAGACAGAGGAGGAGGACGAGGGGCGAGACCGCGAACCGCAGCACGATTCAGGTGGGAGAGAAGCAGGAAGTTCAGGACATGATGTGACGACAGGAAACAGAAAATAAAACACAAGAAACTGTAAAAAAATAAAAAGCAGAAGAGACGAGATCAGAGAGGAGATGTCAAAAGTTTTATACTTTTCAGAAACAAAGAAAAACATTAAAAACTACAACGAGAATTCTGACTGCAGAAGAAGAAAAGTAAAGATGAATAAAGATTACTAAAGTCAGAAGTAAATGTGAATAAATGACATGAAGATAAAATAAATAAAGAAACAAACAGTGGAGTTTGAGGCTGGGAGAGGATGTGAAGTGTAGAAATAAAGCAGATGATCCTGCGTGCTGATTGGCTGATTCACACTAAAGTGTTTAAAGTTTAAACCTGTCGGTAAACAGCAGGAGAGGGCGAGAGACACCAGAGAGAGAGAGAGAGAGAGAGTGACCCAGTTAACGGGTGGGGGGGGTTAGAGGGGATTACTCTGTGTGTGTGTGTGTGTGTGTGTGTGGTTTCTATGGTGACAGCTAGCTTAGCAGGTCAACTATTTTAGCTTTAGCCTAGCTCAGCCTGCGTTAGCCTATTTTCAGTTTATCCCGTGCTAACCTGCTAACCCTGTTAGCAGCAGATAGAAACACACAGAGAGGTGATGATGAGGATGATGATGGTGCAGCATCGTCCTGTCAGGTGTCACATGATTCAGCTGGTCGTCATAAATAACTGATAGTCTTTATGTTGTTTCTCTTTCTGACTGGATTCAGTTTTCAGGTCAAGTTAGTTTTTATTTGCACATAAGATCCTTCACTGCAGTGAAAGTAGTGGTTTGGTCCCTCTGACTGATGTATTATTACCTGTTAGATAAATCAGTTTTCAGTCAGTGTGAGTTCAATATGTTGATGTTGACAACACACAGAAGTAAATAAATAATAAAATAGAATTTAATTTAAGAATTTAATATGAATGGTTTTCGTGCATAAAATCAGTTTTTATGTTTTGTGAGTCTGTGAGTGTTAGATATTGTTTTAAACATGAGTTAATCAAGTTTTTTCTTTTAAAGGTTTGTTTGGGTGGGGATGTTTTTGCAGACGGGAAACAAGGAATAGTTGCTGATGCATGTGCAGTAACCAATCAGCTGCCAGGGAGCTCCAAAAAACACGTTTTTAAGAATAATAGAGTGAAGACTGAATACATGACGACAAAACATAGTCTTCCATATTTGTTCCAACATGAGTTGATGAGCAATCACACAGAAACTGAAATAAAAACATATGAAAACTAATAAAAAGGGTGTTAGCACGTTAGCATTCCTGCTAGCTTCACTTTAGCTTTGCTGTTTAGGTGTGTTAGCATCTGTGCTGCGTTGGTGTTCGCTCCTCCCTCCTCTGTCTGCGGACTCAAACACACCTCCCTACCGTCCCACACCCACCCGTGTCTCTGTTTGTTTTAACCTTTGTCCTGTTTTGTTGTTCTTGACTTTGGGACTCGTTGACTTTGGGACTTGTTGACTTTGGGACTTGTTGACTTTGGGACTTGTTGTTGACTTTGGAACTTGTTCTTGACTTTAGGACTTGTTGTTCTGGACTTTGGGACTTGTTGTTCTTGACTTTGGGACTTGTTCTTGACTTTGGGACTTGTTCTTGACTTTGGGACTTGTTCTGGACTTTGGGACTCGTTGACTTTGGGACTTGTTCTTGACTTTGGAACTTGTTCTTGACTTTGGGACTTGTTCTTGGCTTTGGGACTTGTTCTTGACTTTAGGACTTGTTGTTCTGGACTTTGGGACTTGTTGTTCTTGACTTTGGGACTTGTTCTTGACTTTGGGACTTGTTCTTGACTTTGGGACTTGTTCTGGACTTTGGGACTCGTTGACTTTGGGACTTGTTCTTGACTTTGGGACTTGTTCTTGACTTTGGGACTTGTTCTTGGCTTTGGGACTTGTTCTGGACTTTGGGACTCGTTGACTTTGGGACTCGTTCTTGACTTTGGGACTCGTTGACTTTGGGACTCGTTGACTTTGGGACTTGTTGACTTTGGGACTTGTTGTTGACTTTGGAACTTGTTCTTGACTTTAGGACTTGTTGTTCTGGACTTTGGGACTTGTTCTTGACTTTGGGACTTGTTCTTGACTTTGGGACTTGTTCTTGACTTTGGGACTCGTTGACTTTGGGACTTGTTCTGGACTTTGGGACTCGTTGACTTTGGGACTTGTTGTTCTTGACTTTGGGACTTGTTCTTGACTTTGGGACTTGTTCTTGACTTTGGGACTTGTTCTGGACTTTGGGACTTGTTGACTTTGGGACTTGTTGACTTTGGGACTTGTTCTTGACTTTGGGACTTGTTCTGGACTTTGGGACTTGTTGACTTTGGGACTTGTTGACTTTGGGACTTGTTGACTTTGGGACTTGTTGACTTTGGGACTTGTTCTGGACTTTGGGACTTGTTGACTTTGGGACTTGTTGTTGACTTTGGGACTTGTTGTTGACTTTGGGACTTGTTCTTGACTTTGGGACTTGTTCTTGACTTTGGGACTTGTTGTTCTTGACTTTGGGACTTGTTCTTGACTTTGGGACTTGTTGTTGACTTTGGGACTTGTTGTTCTTGACTTTGGGACTTGTTCTTGACTTTGGGACTTGTTGTTGACTTTGGGACTTGTTGACTTTGGGACTTGTTGTTGACTTTGGAACTTGTTCTTGACTTTAGGACTTGTTGTTCTTGACTTTGGGACTTGTTCTTGACTTTGGGACTCGTTGACTTTGGGACTTGTTGTTGACTTTGGGACTTGTTGTTGACTTTGGGACTTGTTCTTGACTTTGGGACTTGTTCTTGACTTTGGGACTTGTTCTGGACTTTGGGACTTGTTCTGGACTTTGGGACTCGTTGACTTTGGGACTTGTTCTGGACTTTGGGACTCGTTGACTTTGGGACTTGTTCTTGACTTTGGGACTTGTTCTGGACTTTGGGACTTGTTCTGGACTTTGGGACTTGTTCTGGACTTTGGGACTCGTTGACTTTGGGACTTGTTCTTGACTTTGGGACTTGTTCTTGACTTTGGGACTTGTTCTGGACTTTGGGGACTTGTTGAGTTTGGGACTTGTTCTTGACTTTGGACTTGTTCTTGACTTTGGGACTTGTTGACTTTGGGACTTGTTCTTGACTTTGGGACTTGTTCTTGACTTTGGGACTTGTTCTTCGACTTTGGGACTTGTTGTTCTTGACTTTGGGACTTGTTGTTCTTGACTTTGGGACTTGTTGTTCTTGACTTTGGGACTTGTTGTTGACTTTGGGACTTGTTCTTGACTTTGGGACTTGTTGACTTTGGGACTTGTTGACTTTGGGACTTGTTCTTGACTTTGGGACTTGTTGACTTTGGGACTTGTTGACTTTGGGACTTGTTGACTTTGGGACTTGTTCTTGACTTTGGGACTTGTTCTTGACTTTGGGACTTGTTGTTGACTTTGGGACTTCTTGACTTTGGGACTTGTTGATTTTGGGACTTGTTGTTGACTTTGGGACTTGTTGTTCTTGACTTTGGGACTTGTGGTTGACTTTGGGACTCGTTGTTGACTTTGGGACTTGTGGTTGACTTTGGGACTTGTTGATTTTGGGACTTGTTGTTCCTGACTTTGGGACTTGTGGTTGACTTTGGACTTGTTGACTTTGGGACTTGTGGTTGACTTTGGGACTTGTTGATTTTGGGACTTGTTGTTCCTGACTTTGGGACTTGTGGTTGACTTTGGGACTCGTTAACTTTGGGACTTGTGGTTGACTTTAGGACTCGTTGTTGACTTTGTAGAATAGATCTCTAGTCCGTGTGCATCCGTCATGTTTCCCATGCCGTTTGTTTCCCTCCTCACATGAAATCTCATTATCATAATTAGGCTGCAGGTGCCTCGTTTGGCTCTTCGCCGCCGTCTGACCGCGCTCAGTGGCGGTGTATGTCGCCCCGCTCCTTGGCGTCGTCGGCCAATCGCCTTCCTCTGCTACGCCCTGTCTGTCAGTGCTCTGCGACCACTGGCCAATCGGGTAAGAGCGGCGGCCGACTGGCGTCTGATTGGACGAAGGGAAACAGGGAGGGAGGGAATGGATGGATAAACTCTTCTTCTTCATGCTCATTAACTTCCTCCTCTTTCATTCTTCCTTTTCTCTCCTTTCTTCTTCTGCTTTACCTTTTTCCTGCTCCTCTGTCTTTCCTCCTCCATCTTATTCCTCACTCTATTAACTGTTAATGTGTCCAATAGTAAAATATAAAAAGTCATCTTGTTACTCTGAGACCTCTCTACAGCTGCAGTGTCGTGTTTTCCCTTGCAGGTGGCGTTGTATCGCTCCTTCCCGACTCGCCTCCTCTCTCGGGCCTGGGGTCGTCTGAATGGCGTGGAACTCCCCACATGGCTCCGAAAACCTGTCTACTCGCTCTACATCTGGACCTTCGGAGTCAACATGCAGGTGAGGACCCGCCTTTACTCTCGATCGATTCCTCTGTTATTGATCTCTGTAGATGATCGAAAGTCACTTTCTCCACTTCGACTTTCATTCACATCAGATCAATCATTTACACCAATCAGTCATTTATACCGATCAATCATTTATATTGATCAGTCAGTAGTTTCAGCTGATATTTATTGTCTCAGATACATTGAATCAATATCAGATAATCAGCACCCGATCAATATTAAAGCAACTCTGATTTATTTTACATAAATTAAAGATGTGATCAAGTTTTGTTCTTTTGTAGTTTATATTTGTCTTCCTGTTTCTGTCGTCCAATAGGAGGCAGCGGTGGAGGACTTACACCACTACAGGAATCTGGGAGAATTTTTCCGTCGCCGCCTCAAACCTGCAGTGAGACCTCTCTGCTCCTCCTCCTGCCTGGTAACCTCCTCCTCCTCTCTAAACTGTCCTCCATTTTGTCTGTAAACTGTCCTCCATTTTGTCTGTAAACTGTCCTCCATTTTGTCTGTAAACTGTCCTCCATTTTGTCTGTAAACTGTCCTCCATTTTGTGTCGGCAGATCTCTCCAGCTGACGGGAAGATCCTTCACTTCGGTCAGGTGAAGAACTCTGAGGTGGAGCAGGTGAAGGGGGTCACCTACAGTCTGGAGAACTTCCTGGGACCACAGCAGGGGCAGAGCAACGGTAAGACCACACCCACTCCACCCCGACTCGTATGACATCACAACTTAATTTAAAATCTGTCAGACACACGTGACACAAGTACATCTGTTTCAACAAGTTAACAGCTGAAGAATGACTTGTTGCTTTTGATGTGGGACTTAACTGACTAGGACTTGATTTGATTTGGACTCAATCTGAGACTTGCAGAACATGACTTGGACGTACCTGTGTTGACTTGGGACTTGTTAGATGTGACTTGTTAGACTTGTCTCTGTGTTCAGACTCGTTAGATGTGACTTGTTAAACGTGTCTCTGTGTTCAGACTCGTTAGTTGTGACTTGTTAAAGGTGTCTCTGTGTTTCGAACTCGTTAGTTGTGACTTGTTAAACATGTCTCTGTGTTCAGACTCGTTAGTTGTGACTTGTTAAACGTGTCTCTGTGTTTTGGACTTGTTAGTTGTGACTTGTTAAACGTGTCTCTGTGTTTCGAACTCGTTAGTTATGACTTGTTAAAGGTGTCTCTGTGTTCAGACTCGTTTAGTTTGTGACTTGTTAAACATGTCTCTGTGTTCAGACTCGTTAGTTGTGACTTGTTAAAGGTGTCTATGTGTTCAGACTCGTTAGTTGTGACTTGTTAAACGTGTCTCTGTGTTCAGACTCGTTAGTTGTGACTTGTTAAAGGTGTCTCGTGTTCAGACTCGTTAGTTGTGACTTGTTAAACATGTCTCTGTGTTCAGACTCGTTAGTTGTGACTTGTTAAACATGTCTCTGTGTTCAGACTCGTTAGTTGTGACTTGTTAAAGGTGTCTCTGTGTTCAGACTCGTTAGTTGTGACTTGTTAAACGTGTCCTCTGTGTTCAGACTCGTCGTCGTCCTTCAGAGACCTCCTCCTATCGAGTCCTGATAACGAGCTGTTCCACGTGGTCGTCTACCTGGCTCCAGGTGATTATCACTGCTTCCATTCGCCGGCGGACTGGAGGGTGGAGCTGCGACGACACTTCCCAGGTGAGAATCTGCTCAGCTCACCTGTTCACGTGTCAGCTTTCTGCTCCTTACCTGGGCTTCATCTCTCTCTGTGCCTGTCCTCGTTAGGCTCGTTAATGTCGGTGAATCCGGGCGTGGCTCGTTGGGTCAAAGAGCTCTTCGTCCTTAACGAGCGTGTGGCGCTCACCGGCCAATGGCAGCACGGCTTCTTCTCGTTAACGGCAGTCGGAGCCACGAACGTCGGCTCCATTCGAGTTTACTTCGACCAGGTGACTCGATTCATTTTGCTTTTAATTGAAGACGATTGTTGATCGTTTTTTACTATTTCTGTGTTTTTTAAACTTTAGACAGCATATTTTCATTTTTTCTTTCATGTGTTTTAAACTTAATCTTTTAAAATAATTATAATGTTTTAGGATCACGATTTATTTCATTTCATTTAAAGAAAATTTATTTTTTACTTTTAATATTTTCAGTGTGTTTGTTAATGTTTAAATCATTAACATTATATTTTATATTAAGTCAATATTGTAGAACTTTGTAGTTTATTTAGGTTTTACTTGTATTTTAGTTGTCAGCTGTTTCTGTGTATAATATATATGAATATATTATATATAATAAATATATATAATATATATCATGTCATTTTATTGTAATCAGTTGTTTGAAATGAATTCATTAAAGATAAATATCTGTTATTGATCGTTAATTAATATTTCTACACGTCCTCAGGAGCTGCAGACAAACGCTCCTCGCTACAACAAAGGCTCCTTTCACGACCGCAGTTACGTTGCCATTGGCGACCAGGTGTGTCGAAGGCGGGACGTGAAGGGGGCGTGGTCTCTGTCGATGCAGGGGGCGTGGCCTTAGAGAAGGGGGAGGCAGTGGGGGAGTTTAACCTGGGCTCCACCATCGTTCTGCTGTTCGAAGCGCCGAAAGACTTCAGCTTCAGCCTGCAGCCGGGACAGCGAATCAGAGTCGGCGAGGGGCTCGGCAGCCTCTGATTGGCTGAGCTGCAGACTCAGGGGGAGGGGCCTGATATCCAGAAACACTGAAAGGCTTGTGGGTAAAATGCCAAGTAAAATGCAAGGAAACTCTGGAGGACACAGTGACAAGGACTCAAACTCCCAGAATGGCCTTGTGCCAAACTTTTCTCTCGCTCTGTTTCTTTTCTGTCGATCGAAACTGAACCAACAAAAGTTAAAATCATTTAAAATAAAAAGTTCCTCCGTCCACTGAAACTATTACGTTTGAATGTTTGAACCCGCCCCTCGCTTAGCCCCGCCCACCACACCCATAGCATAGCCCCACCCCTCGATTGGCCCACCCATAACATAACCCCGCCCTCGCTTAGCCCCGCCCACCACAACCCCACCCATATCACAACCCCGCCCCTTGCTTAGCCCCGCCCCCTCATTAACACTTGAATGTTGGTTTTTTGTTGTTTTTTTGTTTTGTTCTCTACTTTTGTAAAATATGTAATTATGAATAAATATTTTTTTCCATTTTTCTCAGCAGCTTTGTCGTCATTAAAGTTTAAACGTTTTAAAAAATTTTTTAGAATCTTTTATTTGATTTATTTAATAATTCATCAAGATTGAAATATTTTCATCGTTCTTCCTTTAGAACCTTAAAAGTCAGACACATCACATTTTTTATGATGTTTTAATGTTGTAAAGTTTTGTCATCAGTTAGTAAATTTACCCAATGAGAGAAGATACTAAGCACACTGATTGGTCAGCGTTAGCCCCGCCCCGGACAGCAGAACCAGCAGCACAGCCAATAGGACGGTGGCGGGCAGCAGTTTCCATAGCGATGGAAGCGCGGTTCAGCCAGACCTCGTGGGACCATCCGTCGTCAGCGACCTCCTTCCCCAGCCACAGCTTCCCGTCCTGGGCCGCACCGCCCGCCGCCGCCTCCCTGCGGCTGGAGCTCCAGGAGGACGAGGAGCAGGAGGAGGTGCAGGTCTGCTGGGCCTTCACCCCCAGGAAGGAGGCCAGGTCCAGGTCCAGACCTGCTGCTCCTCCTCTGGGCCTGAGGGGTGCTCTGTCTACACTGAGGACACGGGATCCACACCTGGGATGGGGGGGGGGGGGGGGAGGGAGGAGGGAGGAGGCTTTACTTGAGTATTTCCATGTGATGCTACTCTCTGCTCTTACTACAGAGAATTATAAGAGTATAAATTAACTGCATTATTTTTAGATTGCTGTATTTTACTGCAGTAGTATCAGAGAATCTACTTCTCCTGTTCTTAATCTGCAGCGGCTTTAGCCGTCTAAACATCAGCTGACACACGTCTCTGTTGACCATATTTAATTACTTCTCATATTGAACCTGTTGTTTTCACTCATGGAGCTAGCATTAGCATTGTTAGCTCGCCGGCTGCAGTCAGATTTCAGCTTTCAGTTTGAAAGTGTTTGTTTTTAAAAAGTTCTGATGTAATTCTGCAGAATCATGTGACCTGAATGTGTGAAAACAGGAAGATTGACAGGTTAGCAACAGTAGCTAAGGGGGCGGGTCTTAGCTAACAGAAGTGATGATGTCATCAGTCACCTGTTCGTTGATGACCGTGTCCAGTCTCTTCAGACACGCCCTGGCAGAAGGCGTGACCGCAGTTGCAGTCGCCGTGGCAATCGCGTCGCCAGGTCATAGCTGCCAAAGCAAACGATGCACACCAGGTCCTGCCTCCTCAGTGACATCATGGTCTCCACGGCAACAGTGGCGGGAGCGGGAGCGGGAGCGGGAGGGGTTCCTCTTCCTCCTTCTCTTCTTCTTCTTCTTCTTTTCTGCCGTCCGACATTTTGCTCTTAAAGGGTCACAGAAGAAACGTTTCTGGTCAGGATGACGACCTTGTGTGACGACCAATCATAGTTCAGATCAGTTCCACGCTGTCAGGCTGACTAGCTGTTAGCTTTAGCATCAGTCTGTTAGCTTTAGCTTCTAGTGTCTGTAGTTTCCAGAGAATATTAAAGACTCTTTTACAGAGTTCATATTTAATGAGTTCTCATATTTAAGTGTTGAATGTAGTTCTGCAGAATCATGTGACCTGAATGTGTGAAAACAGGAAGATCTACAGGTTAGCAACAGTAACTAAGGAGGCGGGGCTTAGCTAACAGTAATAATAAACAGGAACATACCTGAATGTGACACCTGCGTATTCTACATCACAGCTTCTCTTCTTCTCTTGTGCTTTTTCTACCGTCTTGTAGCGCCATTCATTTCTTCTCGTCTTTCACTTCCTCATCTGCTCTGTTTTTCTTCTCCTCTTTCTTTCTCTCCTCTTTCTTTCTCTCCTCTGTTATCTTCTTCTCTGCTTTTTTCTTTCTTTTTATTTTCTCGTGTCCTCCTTTTCTTGTCTTTTCTTCTATTTCATTCCCTCTCGTCTTTTATTCCAGTTTTCGTCCCTCTTCTTCTTCTTTTGTCCTTTATTTTCTCCTTTTTGTTTCTTTTCTTTCTTCGTCTTGTTTTTCTCACATCCTCTCTTTATTTTTTATCTCGTCTTCTCTTCAGTTTCTTTTCTTCTCTCGTTCATTCTGTCTTTCTTGTTTTCTGTTGTTTTGTTCTCGTCGTTCTGCCTCAGACACCGAGACAGAGAGACAGAGAGAGAGGAGGAGAGAGAGAGAGAGAGAGAGAGAGCAGAGAGAGAGAGAGAGAGAGAGAGAGAGAGAGAGACAGAGAGAGAGAGAGAGAGAGAGACAGAGAGGAGAGAGAGAGAGAGACAGAGAGAGAGAGAGAGAGAGAGACAGAGAGAGAGAGAGAGAGACAGAGAGAGAGAGACAGAGAGAGACAGAGAGAGAGAGAGAGAGAGACAGAGAGAGAGAGAGAGAGAGACAGAGAGAGAGAGAGAGAGAGAGAGAGCCTTCATCAATAATTCAGCCTCACTCGGCCGACAGACTGCTTTTATTTATTTGTATGAAAGGAAACATTAACAACCTGTTTATAAATCAATAATCACATTTAATTATGTGAATAATAATCATTTCAAATTTAAATATTCACATGAACCAGTCAGAAATAAAACAAGTGTAAAATGATGATTTATATAATGAGATGTATCAACAAAAACAAAAATAACATGAAAATAAATGTTGGAAAATTATAAACTGTAATAAAAAAAACTATCAGTAAAATCAGTGAAGTGTATTTAATATATAATAATAAATATCTGTGAAACAAATATTAGTTAAAGGACATTAAAGTCAAATCAACAACAAATAAATCTGATTTCAAATATTTTAACTTTATATTAAAAACATGAAAATGCATTAAAACACCAACAAACTAACAAACGAAGCTGTAACCTGAGCAGCCAATAGAAAGAGGAGCTGGTCTCAGGTTTCTATTGGCTGCTGGTGTCAGCCTATCAGGTTACAGCTCACTGCTGAATGGCCGTGGTTGCCTAGCAACAGAGACACAGACTCACAGAGAGAAGAGTAAAATTACATTAATATTAGATTATTTAAATGTTCAGTCTCATTAATCTGGAAATTAATCAGAAGGTCAATCTGGAGTTTAATCTGAAGGTTAATCTGAAGGTTAATCTGGAGTTTAATCTGGAGTTTAATCTTAAAGTTAATCTGAAGGTTAATCTGGAGTTTAATCTGAAGGTTAATCTGAAGGTCAATCTGGAGTTTAATCTGAAGGTTAATCTGAAGGTTAATCTGGAGTTTAATATGAAGGTTAATCTGGAGTTTAATCTGAAGGTTAATCTGAAGGTCAATCTGGAGTCTAATCTGAAGGTTAATCTGAAGGTCAATCTGGAGTTTAATCTGGAGTTTAATCTGAAGGTTAATCTGGAGTTTAATCTGAAGGTTAATCTGGAGTTTAATCTGAAGGTTAATCTGAAGGTTAATCTGAAGGTTAATCTGGAGTTTAATCTGAAGGTTAATCTGGAGTTTAATCTGGAGTTTAATCTGAAGGTCAATTTGGAGTCTAATCTGAAGGTTAATCTGAAGGTCAATCTGGAGTTTAATCTGGAGTTTAATCTGAAGGTTAATCTGGAGTTTAATCTGAAGGTTAATCTGGAGTTTAATCTGAAGGTTAATCTGGAGTTTAATCTGAAGGTTAATCTGAAGGTCAATCTGGAGTTTAATCTGAAGGTTAATCTGGAGTTTAATCTGGAGTTTAATCTGAAGGTTAATCTGAAAGTTAATCTGAAGGTCAATCTGGAGTTTAATCTGAAGGTTAATCTGGAGTTTAATCTGGAGTTTAATCTGAAGGTCAATCTGGAGTTTAATCTGAAGGTTAATCTGGAGTTTAATCTGAAGGTCAATCTGGAGTTTAATCTGAAGGTTAATCAGAAGGTTAATCTGGAGTTTAATTTTAAAGTTAATCTGAAGGTTAATCTGAAGGTCAATCTGGAGTTTAATCTGAAGGTTAATCTGGAGTTTAATCTGAAGGTCAATCTGAAGGTTAATCTGGAGTTTAATATGAAGGTTAATCTGAAGGTTAATCTGGAGTTTAATCTGAAGGTCAATCTGGAGTCTAATCTGAAGGTTAATCTGAAGGTCAATCTGGAGTTTAATCTGAAGGTTAATCTGGAGTTTAATTTTAAAGTTAATCTGAAGGTTAATCTGAAGGTCAATCTGGAGTTTAATCTGAAGGTTAATCTGGAGTTTAATCTGAAGGTTAATCTGAAGGTTAATCTGGAGTTTAATATGAAGGTTAATCTGAAGGTTAATCTGGAGTTTAATCTGAAGGTCAATCTGGAGTCTAATCTGAAGGTTAATCTGAAGGTCAATCTGGAGTTTAATCTGAAGGTTAATCTGGAGTTTAATCTGAAGGTTAATCTGGAGTTTAATCTGGAGTTTAATCTGAAGGTTAATCTGGAGTTTAATCTGAAGGTTAATCTGAAGGTTAATCTGGAGTTTAATCTGAAGGTTAATCTGAAGGTTAATCTGGAGTTTAATCTGGAGTTTAATCTTAAGGTTAATCTGAAGGTTAATCTGGAGTTTAATCTGAAGGTTAATCTGAAGGTCAATCTGGAGTTTAATCTTAAAGTTAATCTGAAGGTTAATCTGAAGGTCAATCTGGAGTTTAATCTGAAGGTTAATCTGGAGTTTAATCTGAAGGTTAATCTGAAGGTTAATCTGGAGTTTAATCTGGAGTTTAATCTGAAGGTTAATCTGGAGTTTAATCTGAAGGTTAATCTGAAGGTTAATCTGAAGGTTAATCTGGAGTTTAATCTGAAGGTTAATCTGGAGTTTAATCTGGAGTTTAATCTGAAGGTTAATCTGGAGTTTAATCTGAAGGTTAATCTGGAGTTTAATCTGAAGGTTAATCTGAAGGTTAATCTGGAGTTTAATCTGGAGTTTAATCTGAAGGTTAATCTGGAGTTTAATCTGAAGGTTAATCTGAAGGTTAATCTGGAGTTTAATCTGGAGTTTAATCTTAAGGTTAATCTGAAGGTTAATCTGGAGTTTAATCTGAAGGTTAATCTGAAGGTCAATCTGGAGTTTAATCTTAAGGTTAATCTGAAGGTTAATCTGAAGGTCAATCTGGAGTTTAATCTGAAGGTTAATCTGGAGTTTAATCTGAAGGTTAATCTGAAGGTTAATCTGGAGTTTAATCTGGAGTTTAATCTGAAGGTTAATCTGGAGTTTAATCTGAAGGTTAATCTGAAGGTTAATCTGAAGGTTAATCTGGAGTTTAATCTGAAGGTTAATCTGGAGTTTAATCTGGAGTTTAATCTGGAGTTTAATCTGGAGTTTAATCTGAAGGTTAATCTGGAGTTTAATCTGAAGGTTAATCTGAAGGTTAATCTGGAGTTTAATCTGGAGTTTAATCTGAAGGTTAATCTGGAGTTTAATCTGGAGTTTAATCTGAAGGTTAATCTGGAGTTTAATCTGAAGGTTAATCTGAAGGTTAATCTGGAGTTTAATCTGAAGGTTAATCTGAAATTTAATCTGAAGGTCAATCTGGAGTTTAATCTGCTTGTGACTTCAGACGCAGCGTTAGTGTTTGTTTTCAGGGAAGTTTGTTCCTTCAGGCCGACTATTATTATTGTTGTTGTTGTTGTTGTTGTTGTTATACTTCCGATCTTCAGACGGCGGTCACTTCTCCCACTGGTATTGAACACATCACACCTCAAACTGTCTTTGAACGCACCACAGCTCCCAGTCATCACTGATGTCACAGTGACATCATCAGGAATATTAAAAACACAGCCGGTGATGTCACAGTGACATCATCAGGAATATTAAAAACACAGCCGGTGATGTCACAGTGACATCATCAGGAATATTAAAAACACAGCCGGTGATGTCACAGTGACATCATCAGGAATATTAAAAACACAGCTGATGTTTCTGATTAAAAACTTTATTTCATCAACAGAGAAAGTCGTCAATAATTATCTGATTGGTTTGTTATAAATTCTGCTGTTCTGTGTACTTATACTTTAAAAACTCCTTCATAATAAAATGTTTAAAGTCATCGTCATGAAAAAATATAAATACTTTCTGCATTCATCATCATCACCTTGATAATATAAAATATAAAATATAAAAACCCCTCACAAGTTGATCGTTAGCTGTTTGTTTGTGTGATTATTATAAAAATAACAACTGATCATCATCTGGTAATCAATACTTTACATATCAATACTTTAATAAAACAACTAAAACTTTAAATTCCAAAACGTTTCCTGGAGAGAAATAAACATCAACTCGTCATAAAGTCATCTCACATCAGGAACCGATAATCAATTATTAATGGAAATCAAATTAGGTGAACATGGTTGTCGTGGCAACAGCAGAGAGCTCAATGGCAGCCATTTTGTGTCTGAGGAAAGCTGTGGGAAACAGCTGAAAGCTCAGGAGCTGAATGATGATTTTATTTTTGTAGTTTTGAACTTTACAGAAACAAAATGGCTGCCACTGATGAAACTACATCAAACTCTTCTTCTTCTTTGACCTTTTGTTCTTCTTCTCTTCCTCATTCCAGTCCTTCACAGTCAGAGCCAATCACATCAAACCCTGCTGTGATGACATCACTTCCTCCTCCTGCAGCGGTAGCAGCAGGCGCGGCACCGCCCCCCCTCCTCCTCTGGCCCTGCCTCCTTCACCATATATGGTGGGGGGGCGGGACTTGATACACCGTACGGGTTTACATCGTTGCCGCTCAGAGCAACTGGATTGGCTATCACCGTGGAGACGTCATCGGATGGGCGGAGCTTAGCCCGAGGGATGGTGACCTCACCGTACGGGTTGTCCAGGGAGACGTTGATGTTTGATGACATGATGGCGTGTCACAGGAGGGTGGGGCTACAGAGTATCCGTCCAATCAGAGGACGGGAGGCGGGGGGCTAAAGATGATCCGTCCAATCAGAAGACAGGAGGCGGGGCTACAGACAAACATCCAATCAGAGAAGGAGGGTGAGAGAGAGAGGATCAATATTTGATAATAATACACAGATCAGTTCAACCTTTCATCATCATCAGATGAAACTGAGGAGAAGCTGAGGAGAAGCTGAGGAGAAACTGAGGAGAAGCTGAGGAGAAACTGAGGAGAAACTGAGGAGAAGCTGAGGAGAAGCTGAGGAGAAACTGAGGAGAAGCTGAGGAGAAACTGAGGAGAAACTGAGGAGTAGCTGAGGAGAAACTGAGGAGAAGCTGAGGAGAAACTGAGGAGAAACTGAGGAGAAGCTGAGGAGAAGCTGAGGAGAAACTGAGGAGTAGCTGAGGAGAAGCTGAGGAGAAGCTGAGGAGTAGCTGAGGAGAAACTGAGGAGAAGCTGAGGAGAAACTGAGGAGAAACTGAGGAGAAGCTGAGGAGAAGCTGAGGAGAAACTGAGGAGTAGCTGAGGAGAAGCTGAGGAGAAGCTGAGGAGAAGCTGAGGAGAAACTGAGGAGTAGCTGAGGAGAAGCTGAGGAGTAGCTGAGGTTTGCTCTACAACCACACTGATGTGGACTGGAGTCTTCTGAGAAGGTTCAGCTGGTTCTGAGATGGTTGTGGAGACCAAGCGTCTCCAGCTTTGTTCAGAGGAACCACAGGAAGGTTCAACATCAGGATCAAAGGATCAGCTGACTTCCTGCAGAGCTTCCAGAACCAGACCAGCAGGTCGCTGGTGTGGGAGGTTCCTGCAGCTTCACCTTCGAGCTGAACACACTCATCCAGCTTAAAGCTGCAGAACGTCTGACTGAACATCTGAGAAGATGTTTTTAGGCAGAAACGTCTTCAGTTACTTTCACATGTTGAGAAGCTTTTAGTTCCAGATCTGACCAGAGTCAGTTTACACCAAAACCTGTCGATCTATCACACATATAAATATAAATATAAATAAATAAACACACACACACACACACATATATATATATATATGTGTGTGTGTGTGTGTGTGTTTGTGTGTTTATATAAATGATGTTTCTGCAGTTTCTGTTTTTCAGATGAAGGAATCAAATGATTCCTGATTTGAGTGAAAGATGATTTTTATAAGATGATTTTTATAAGATGATTTTTATAAGATGATTTTTATAAGATGATTGTGTGTTTGCAGACAGAAAAGATCGTTACTGATGATATTTAATATTTAATCTGAGTTTAATCCTCAGTATCTGCTGTTTTACGTCTTTTCATATATTTACATATATTTCATGTAAATATTAACATCAATCATCATGTAAACATCATTTGGATCAATACAGCAGCAACACATCAGCCTTTAAATCAAAAGATAAACAACAACAAACTGCGACATGAACGTTTAAACAGATTATAATCAGATCGCTGCTGTATCGACTCCAACACACTCACAGCAACTTAACTCAGTGCTACATATGTTTATATGTTCATATGTTTAACATATGAACATATAAACATATGAACATATAAACATATGAACATATGAACATATAAACATATGAACATATAAACATATAAACATATGAACATATAAACATATATATCAGTGGAACTTTAAACACTTCTTCATGTGTTTCTACTTTTACTGCAGTATTTCATCACACAGCTGACTCACCTGTTCAGAGTTTCTTCTTCCTGCAGACACACAGACGACAAACTTCTTCTTCTTCTTCTTCTTCTTCTTCTTCTTCTTCTTCTTCTTCTTCTCTGTCGGTGGTTTGAAGTTTAAAGAACGTCACAAACTGAAGAAATGACAGAAAATAAAATCTGACTCTCTGTGTGAAGCTCGCTCGCCTCGCCCAAACCTGTTCTACCTGCTGGCCCTCCCTCACCTGCTCACCGGCCCCTCCCCCCTCTGTTGTCTCCATGGAGTCCCTCCTCCTCCTCCTCCACCTCCTTCTCTTCCTCCTCCTCCTCCACCTCCTCCTCCTCTTCTTCTTTGTTTGTTTAATTGTGTAACGCGTCACGTTGTTGTTGGACAGGAAACAGACTTCATTTCAAATCAGACACATACAAAGCTGTTAATCTGTTATTTTTGTTATAACTCTATCCCTATCCCTAACTCTATCCCTATCCTTATCCCTATCCCTAACTCTATCCCTAACTCTATCCTTATCCCTAACTCTATCCCTAACTCTATCCTTATCCCTAACTCTATCCTTATCCCTAACTCTATCCCTAACTCTATCCCTAACTCTATCCCTATCCCTAACTGTATCCCTAACTCTATCCCTAACTCTATCCCTATCCTTATCCCTATCCCTAACTCTATCCCTAACTGTATCCCTATCCCTAACTGTATCCCTAACTCTATCCCTAACTCTATCCCTATCCTTATCCCTATCCCTAACTCTATCGCTATCCCTAACTCTATCCCTATCCCTAACTCTATCCCTAAACCCTCGCTGACCAATCAGAACAATAAAAACCTGAAAATATTATTTCTCAATATATATATATTGCTTAATTTTACATTCTTATCACTTTACTTTAGTAATAGAGTTTAATTTAATATTACATAATTATCATAATGACATATCTCTTATTGATGTTTTATGTCTGTGTGTTTGATCACATTCAGTCACAAACTAAGTTAAAAGTGTATATATATATATATATATATATATATATACATACATACATACATATATATATATATATATATATATATATATAACACACACATATACATATATACACACATATACATATATATATATATATATATATATATATATATATATGTATATGTGTGTATATATATGTTGTTATTGATGTTGTTATTACAAATAATAAAGTATTAAATAAAAAATGAAGCATCACAAGATAAAACCCTGAACAACTGTTGGTTGTTTACATTTAATGTGTTTAAATGCATAATTCACCAGTTTAAGAACATATATGACTGATGACTGTCCCAGTAACACCACTAACACCAGTAACACCAGTAACACCACTAACACCACTAACACAACTAACACCAGTAACACCACTAACACCAGTAACACCAGTAACACCACTAACACCACTAACACAACTAACACCAGTAACACCAGTAACACAACTAACACCAGTAACACCAGTAACACAACTAACACCAGTAACACCACTAACACCACTAACACCAGTAACACAACTAACACCAGTAACACAACTAACACCAGTAACACCAGTAACACAACTAACACCAGTAACACCAGTAACACAACTAACACCAGTAACACAACTAACACCAGTAACACAACTAACACCAGTAACACCAGTAACACAACTAACACCAGTAACACAACTAACACCAGTAACACAACTAACACCAGTAACACAACTAACACCAGTAACACCAGTAACACAACTAACACCAGTAACACAACTAACACCAGTAACACCAGTAACACAACTAACACCAGTAACACCACTAACACCAGTAACACCACTAACACCAGTAACACAACTAACACCACTAACACCACTAACACCACTAACACCAGTAACACAACTAATACCAGTAACACAACTAACACCAGTAACACCACTAACACAACTAACACCAGTAACACCAGTAACACAACTAACACCAGTAACACCACTAACACCAGTAACACCAGTAACACAACTAACACCAGTAACACCAGTAACACAACTAACACCAGTAACACCACTAACACCACTAACACCAGTAACACCAGTAACACAACTAACACCACTAACACCACTAACACCAGTAACACAACTAACACCAGTAACACAACTAACACCACTAACACAACTAACACCACTAACACCACTAACACCAGTAACACCACTAACACCACTAACACCAGTAACACCAGTAACACAACTAACACCACTAACACCACTAACACCAGTAACACAACTAACACCAGTAACACAACTAACACCAGTAACACCACTAACACCAGTAACACCACTAACACCACTAACACCAGTAACACAACTAACACCAGTAACACCAGTAACACCAGTAACACAACTAACACCACTAACACCAGTAACACAACTAACACCAGTAACACCAGTAACACAACTAACACCACTAACACCAGTAACACCACTAACACCAGTAACACCAGTAACACCAGTAACCCAACTAACACCACTAACACCAGTAACACAACTAACACCAGTAACACCAGTAACACCAGTAACACAACTAACACCACTAACACCAGTAACACAACTAACACCAGTAACACCAGTAACACAACTAACACCACTAACACCAGTAACACCACTAACACCAGTAACACCACTAACACAACTAACACCAGTAACACAACTAACACCACTAACACCAGTAACACCAGTAACACAACTAACACAACTAACACCACTAACACCACTAACACCAGTAACACCAGTAACACCAGTAACACTGACTGAAATATGAAGCGTGTTTTAAACGTGACGTCTTCTGATGACGCAGTGAAACCCAGAGATGGCGGTGAAAGGGTTAATGAGCTTTAGCGTGTTGGCGTGTTCTCAGCAACATGTTAATGTTTGTACTGATGTTAAACAATCATCTATAACTACTGATATCATTTATTGAAATACTGTCAATAACTTTATTGATAATCTCTTTCACTGGTTCACACTTTGGCTGGAGACTCGTCAGCTGGTTTCCATGGAAACACTGGGTCTCGTCTGGCTCAGATTAATCACTATCAATTATCAGATGATAATAACTGTTTTCCCTGCAGATTACATCTAACCGACGTTTATTTATTTATTTATTACACAAATAAAAAAGTGATGAAGCGGCAGCTTTGAAGCGGTCGAGCGAGGTAGAGACAGGATGAGGAGAGCGAGCAGCGTGAAACACGCCCACGCCTCGCTCCTCCACGCCGCTGATAACGGCGCCGCACACGCTAATTATCATACACGCTATCAGATGGTAAAAAAAACAATGTATGTATTGAAAAGACCCAAAATGAACTCTGTAAGCAAACTATTGATTACTATCAGGTCTGATTCTGTCCTGAGCTTTTTGATCCATATAAGTGATTGATCACTGTGATTATAAGCAGCTGTGTGATGTTAGTGTGATATAGTCTGTGAACGTTAGTGAACATTAACTTATTAGCTGCATTAACCATGTATCTACTGTTTAACTCTGATCCAGTTTCAGCCAACAGCTCGTCACTCAGTGGTTTCTGCCTGCCGTCAGCGTGAATATACCAAACTACAGAATTAATGGGATGACTTGAAACTAAAGAAGTTTACATTAAATCTAGAAGAAAAGCTCCTTAAATGTGGGATTTATGCGCCTTTAATTATAAAAGTGGTGGAAAACTATTTAACCTGGCAGGTTAAACGGCCTGCTGGTTCAATATGAAGTGAAAAACAAGAAGGGCCTGGTGTGAAACACTGTGACTGTAACGGGGTCACGGCGGTTTATTATAAAGATTTAGCAGCCGTCGTCCTCAAGATGAAAATGAAGGAAAATGTTTTATTATAAATATTATATTTTTACTTACTAAATACAACATCCATAAATGCAAATTCATTTGTTGCAAACAATTCTTTCCTGTTTTTAAGAATGAACTGAATGAGTATGTGGAAATATTAAATATATAATATGTTGATGTTCAGGGTTGGGATAAGTCTAAATCCTGAAGGAGCATCTCTGACTGAAGCTGTGATTTACAGGATACCTGTCTGGACCGGGCCGTGTGTTGCTGCTGCTGTTGTTGTAAATGCTATTGTCTTTAATCAAGTATTAAAAAAACAGAAACAAAGTAAAATGGCCTCCTCCTCCTTCTTCTCCCCCTTTCCGTTTCCCGCGGAAGCCCCTCCCTGTTAGCCGTTAGCCGTATAGCCGGACGAGAGGAGGGGAAGCCGGGCAAACGGAGGAGAAAAACACGGGAAAGAGAAAGAAATGAGCCCGCCGGAGGACGGCAGAGGACCGCGGTGACCGGACAGCGAGTCTGCCGCCGAAAACAGCCGCTTCACGGCGTGAACTGCGGCTGAAAACTGCCGAGGAGAAGTCGAAAAACACCGAACCTCTCCTGACTCTCCCACTCCTCCTCCTCCGTCATCTTGTCTTTATTTACCGGGAAAACGGGAGAAAAACATGGACACGGAGAGAGAAAGTTTGTTCCTGTCACTCTGTGAGTTGTTTCTGAGATAAACGTTGTTTTTAACGGAGTGTCACATTAGCCGTTAGCTTCCTAGCTCCAGTATTCCATCAGTTCCAATGGAAACTCCAGAGCTGCCGTTATCCTGTTAGCCTGCTAGCTCCAGTTCTCCATTGGTTTAAATGGGGAGGCGCGGCTAGCGTTAGCCTAGCTTCCGCTCTACAGCAGTTCTGATGGAATTTAAAGTTTTCTGCATTTTTTCTGACTGAGTTATTAAAGATGTTAAAACTTTTACTGCTGAGATAATAAAGCGTTTTTAAAAAACTGAATTTAGATGTTTTCAGACTGAGATATTAAAGACAGTTTAAATTGTTGGATGTTGTTGAAGGTTTTTGAGCTGTTTGCAGTTTGAAGATGTTTCAGAAGTTTTGGTGGAATGACACCAAGAAGTGAAGATGTTTAATGCAATGTGAATGTTTTTAGTTCATCTAAGGAGTTGTTTTGATTAGCCATGCCGTCAATGCTTATTGTAATGATCATTTAATCAGCTAAATAGTGTTCATTACCTTTCACTAATTACTTACAACTTCTGCTGGAAGGCAGACTAACAGTTTTACTAACTAACAGTTCACTAAATATCTAAACTGGCATTTTAGTGCAGAGCTGCAACTAATGATCATTTTCATTATCTATTAATCTGTCAGTTATTTTCCCCATTAATTGATTAGTAGATTATTGTATAAATTGCATATTATTTGCCAGACCTGAACCCTGTTAGAGCATGTTATTATTATTATTATTATTATTATTATTATTATTTTAAATAGCATATTACGTTCTGAGTTTTACAGGAAACATTTTCTGAAATGCAAATAAAAAAATAACATTACTTAAAAAGGTATACATACAACCTGAAACTTAGACATAAATTAATGAGGCACGATATTGATTATGAGCCTCTATGTCGATATCCAGCCCCTCCCAGCCGATATCTGTGCAGATGTGATGTGCAGCTGTGTGAGGAGGCGATTCTGCTGCAGCATAGATTGTACTGAGTCTGATCCAGAAAGACAATATATGAAGGAAGAATGTAGGAAGCCTTCAGACTGTAATGAAGCTGCAGAGTGGGTGGAGCAGCAGAGTTTTCATTGACTTTATTAGACAGACAGGATTAATGTGTAGGATTTAATCTCTGCTCCTCACTCCGGACCAGAAGGTGGCGCTAACGCACCTCATACGCTGCTCGCCCACCGACCGCCGTTATAAAGCAAACAGAGCGCTACATCCTGTCGGCCGAGGTGTTTCCTGTCTGCGACTGTTTCTCCCTGACGGTCCCGCTCCCTGACACTAGCTCAGAGGCTAACGTTAGCTCAGAGGCTAATGCTAACTCAGAGGCTGATGTTAGCTCAGAGGCTAACGTTGGCTCAGAGGCAGAAGCAGCGGGACCTTCAGGGAGAAACAGTCTGTGGAGGAGAAGGAGATATATCGGCTGATACCGATACTGAACCGATAATATCACACATTCTTAACATACATGAAAATAATAATGATAGTATGAATATCAGTATATACTACGTAAATAAATAATACATAAACGGGTCAGTCTTCAGCATGTTGACAGTTATTCATTAGAATTTGTCTCCTCGACATGCTGCTGTGTGAAAAAATGAAAAATACGTTTATTCTGAAGTTATCACACAGAAGAGTAAAGATGCTGCTCACTCCCTGAACACAAGGAACAGAAAACCTTTAATATTCTTTTAGGTCAGATACTTTAAGACCATAATATAACATTCTTTGAAAACCAAATAAGTTTGGATAAATGAATCAGAGGAACGGGAGGAAAGCAGCTGAAGCTTTTATCAAACAGTCTCCATGTTAGATGATGAATTTTGTGTAAGTCTGTGACATTAAATCAATGAATAGATCGCTGTCAGGACGTCAGAGCTCTGCTCTCCGTTATATGAACCTGACGGGGCTGAAACATTTAAAACTGTTCTAGTCAGTAAACAACAACAGGAAACACGTCTGATTAGATTATTCACCACAAATCACTTTTATTATCCTGCAGAGTGTTTAAATGCAGCTGAGTCGCCAGATTACAATCCCTTAATCCACAAAAATGGGATTATGGGATTACAGAATAATTGAAAACAAAACTAATTCAAAACTTGCTGATTGATTATTTCGAGGCAACCAGGTGTATTTGTATCAGTTGACAATCGCATCAATAAAAATAAGGGTTTAATAAATTAAATGTTTCCATCCAGATTAAAGCCTCCGTGTTTTTGGGAAATATGAGCACACGAAGCTTCTAGAAGAATCATTTCTGCCACAAACTAATCAATGAATCAACTACTTGTTGCAGCTTTGATTTTGACTGTCTAATGTTTGCAATAAATCCTGATGGTGATTTAAAGATGATGGAAAAATAATCCCAGGAAGTCGTTTTGATGACTGAAAATTATATTTATTCATAGTTTAATAGGATTATTTCTGTATTCTATTAAATGTCAAAAAACAAAAACCTGGTTTACAAAACTCAGATGTTCAGTTTAATGGCAGAAGACAGAAAAACCGGGACGTTGGAAATTTAGATAACTGAAGTGTGAATCAGTAAATGTGCTGAGCAGACGGTCCGAGTATCAACGCCAAGTTTGACCTCTTCACTCATCACGTGGCGTCTCAGTCATGTGATGTTTGATCCGTTCTGCTGCTTGTTTTACGTCTCGCTGCAGAGAATCAAACTTCTGTCCTCATGGTGTTCTCTCTCTCTCCTCACAGGACCATGCAATCTCTCCTCGCTCGCCCACGCCGTTAGACAGAAAGAGTGTGTGTGTGTGTGTGTGTGTGTGAGAGAGAGTGTGTGTGAGTGAGAGAGAGAGTGTGTGTGTGAGAGAGAGAGTGTGTGTGATCCAGGATGGGCTTCGGTCGGGATCTGAGGAATTCCCACGAGGGTTTACTGAAGCTGCAAGACTGGGAGTTAAAGGTTTGCCAATAAACTTAAACAACAGAGTGTCGGATCAATAACAATGTCTTTATACACTTGGTAATAACACGGTAATAACACTGTAATAGTGGTGCAATATTTTATAACAAATGCATACAGATGGAGAGGGAAGCCCAGTGCATCATGGGAAGTCCCCCGGTAGTCTAGGCCTATAGCAGCATCACTAAGGGCAGTCTAGGCCTATAGCAGCATCACTAAGGGCAGTCTAGGCCTATAGCAGCATAACTAAGGGCAGTCTAGGCCTATAGCAGCATAACTAAGGGCAGTCTAGGCCTATAGCAGCATAACTAAGGGCAGTCTAGGCCTATAGCAGCATAACTAAGGGCAGTCTAGGCCTATAGCAGCATCACTAAGGGCAGTCTAGGCCTATAGCAGCATAACTAAGGGCTGATCCAAGGCGAGCCTGGTCAGACCTAACTATATTCCCAGAGACTTCCAAAGATTCCCAAGGAGTCCCAGTCCTAATTTAGTGTGTGAAACCCATCTGTCCTCTCTGTCTCTGTCCTCCAGCTGCTGGAGACGGTGAAGCGCTTCATGACTCTGCGGGTGAAGAGTGATAAGGAGTACGCTGCTCTGCTGCTCAGCATGACCCAGCAGACGGAGAAACAGGAAGCAGCCGACTACGTCAGTACAGTCAGCAAGGTGAGGACACGCCCAGACCTGGTTCCTGTGTGTCCCTGTCTCAGATCTGGTCTCAGTGTGTCTTAAACCCTGGTTCCACCAAATGTTCCAGGTACTTTGGACCCAGAGGAACTTGGAACTTCAAGTTATGTTCCTGCTGCTTCTGGTAGATCCCGCTAATTAGACCCACGAGGAATTCAAAGATGCAGCATTTGAGTCGCGTTAACACACGTAGAAACAACAACGCCGATTTGCCCTGTTCTTTGTGTTTACGGCTGAATGAGTTGGATGTAATGAATGAATGAATGAAAAGGAGAAATGCAGAGCAGGAAACGGTAACCATGATAGTTATTTATTTCTTCTTAAGAACATAAACACCATGAAAATAATGTTTTATTGTTCTCATTCAGTGCTTTGATCTCGCTGCCGCCACTCGCTCAACCACCAATGATTTTATCAGTAATCATAGTAAGAGCCATGAGGATCAGGTCTAGTAGGATGTAGATCAGCACCATCAGGTTCAGATGTGTTTTCTGGGTCTTTAGTCATAAAGACTGAGAGGGACTCTGCAGGTCTAACAAAGTCTGGTAACTGATTCCAGCAGCAGGGAACTACAGAGGAGGAGAGTCCAGCTGGTGACTCAGAGTCCTGATGTGATACCAGACGCCTTTAATGGCAGAGCGTAGAGGACGGGAGGGAGTGTAGACCTGAATGAAGGAGTATAGACCTGAATGAGGGAGTGTAGACCTGAATGAGGGAGTGTAGACCTGAATGAGGGAGTGTAGACCTGAATTAGGGAGTATAGACCTGAATGAGGGAGTGTAGACCTGAGTTAGGGAGTCTAGACCTGAATTAGGGAGTATAGACCTGAATTAGGGAGTATAGACCTGAATGAGGGGGTTCAGGGAGGCAGGATTTGTTTTAGTTGCTGTTCCTTCAGCCAGTTTCAGGGTTCTGAGTTTTAACTGGGAACCAGTGCAGGGAGATGAACAGCGGGGTGACGTGTGCTGTTCTGGGTTGGTTGAAGACCAGGCGCAGCGCTGCGTTCTGGATCATCTGCAGAGGTTTGAGTGTTCATGCAGGGTGGAACCTGAACCAGGAGCTGCAGGCTCAGACAGGAATCCTCCTGATGCTGTTCAAGACAAACAACCGAACGACTGAGACCACGAGAACACAGTCCTGGTCTCAGTGTGTCTCTGTCTCAGTCCTGGTCTCAGTGTGTCTCTGTCTCAGTCCTGGTCTCAGTGTGTCTCTGTCTCAGTCCTGGTCTCAGTGTGTCTCTGTCTCAGTGTGTCTCTGTCTCAGTGTGTCTCTGTCTCAGTCCTGGTCTCAGTGTGTCTCTGTCTCAGTCCTGGTCTCAGGTGGTCCGTCAGACGGAGGTTTTGGGTCGGGTCATGAGGACACACGCTGACGATCTGAACTCTGGTCCTCTTCATCGTCTGGCCACACTGATCCGAGATAAGCAGCAGGTGAAGAAGAGCTACCAGAGTCTTCATCAGCAGCTGGAGAGCCACAACCACAAGGTACAACTAGTAATACTGTACTATATTACCCCCCTCTCCCTGGCAGTAGGACCCCTCCCCTCTCCCTGGCAGTAGGACCCCTCCCCTCTCCCTGAAAGTAGGACCCCTCCCCTCTCCCTGACAGTAGGACCCCTCCCCTCTCCCTGACAGTAGGACCCCTCCCCTCTCTCTGACAGTAGGACCCCTCCCCTCTCCCTGACAGTAGGACCCCTCCCCTCTCCCTGAAAGTAGGACCCCTCCCCTCTCTCTGGCAGTAGGACCCCTCCCCTCTCTCTGGCAGTAGGACCCCTCCCCTCTCTCTGGCAGTAGGACCCCTCCCCTCTCTCTGACAGTAGGACCCCTCCCCTCTCCCTGGCAGTAGTACCCCTCCCCTCTCTCTGGCAGTAGGACCCCTCCCCTCTCCCTGGCAGTAGTACCCCTCCCCTCTCTCTGGCAGTAGGACCCCTCCCCTCTCCCTGGCAGTAGGACCCCTCCCCTCTCTCTGGCAGTAGGACCCCTCCCCTCTCCCTGGCAGTAGGACCCCTCCCCTCTCCCTGGCAGTAGGACCCCTCCCCTCTCTCTGACAGTAGGACCCCTCCCCTCTCCCTGACAGTAGGACCCCTCCCCTCTCCCTGACAGTAGGACCCCTCCCCTCTCTCTGACAGTAGGACCCCTCCCCTCTCTCTGACAGTAGGACCCCTCCCCTCTCTCTGACAGTAGGACCCCTCCCCTCTTTCTGGCTCTCTTGTTGTTTCTGACCATGAACTACTGTGATACTAAAACTCATAGTGTAGTCTACTGCTGTGACAGTGAACTGATAGTGTAGTCTACTGCTGTGACAGTGAACTGATAGTGTAGTCTACTGCTGTGACAGTGAACTGATAGTGTAGTCTACTAGTGTGATAGTGAACTGATAGTGTAGTCTACTGCTGTGACAGTGAACTGATAGTGTAGTCTACTGCTGTGACAGTGAACTGATAGTGTAGTCTACTAGTGTGACAGTGAACTGATAGTGTAGTCTACTAGTGTGATAGTGAACTGATAGTGTAGTCTACTGCTGTGATAGTGAACTGATAGTGTAGTCTACTAGTGTGATAGTGAACTGATAGTGTAGTCTACTGCTGTGATAGTGAACTGATAGTGTAGTCTACTGCTGTGACAGTGAACTGATAGTGTAGTCTACTGCTGTGACAGTGAACTGATAGTGTAGTCTACTGCTGTGATAGTGAACTGATAGTGTAGTCTACTGCTGTGACAGTGAACTGATAGTGTAGTCTACTGCTGTGACAGTGAACTGATAGTGTAGTCTACTGCTGTGATAGTGAACTGATAGTGTAGTCTACTGCTGTGACAGTGAACTGATAGTGTAGTCTACTGCTGTGATAGTGAACTGATAGTGTAGTCTACTGCTGTGACAGTGAACTGATAGTGTAGTCTACTAGTGTGACAGTGAACTGATAGTTTAGTCTACTAGTGTGACAGTGAACTGATAGTGTAGTCTACTGCTGTGATAGTGAACTGATAGTGTAGTCTACTGCTGTGATAGTGAACTGATAGTGTAGTCTACTGCTGTGATAGTGAACTGATAGTGTAGTCTACTGCTGTGATAGTGAACTGATAGTGTAGTCTACTGCTGTGACAGTGAACTGATAGTGTAGTCTACTAGTGTGACAGTGAACTGATAGTTTAGTCTACTAGTGTGACAGTGAACTGATAGTGTAGTCTACTGCTGTGATAGTGAACTGATAGTGTAGTCTACTAGTGTGATAGTGAACTGATAGTGTAGTCTACATTATGTTACTCTATATTACACTGCAGCAGGTGAAAGTAGGTGCCAGTTAGTGAGACGGTTGAAACTTTGAAATGTTTGCAAACTGAATATGATGACTGAGACTTTCCTCGTCTCTCAGTAACCCTGTGATGATGGTTGTTGCTAGGTAACCAGGAGTGACCTGGAGAAGCTGAAGTCGACGTATCGCCAGCTGAGCCGTGATGCAAACAACGCCAAAGAGAAATACAGAGAAGCTCTGGCCAAAGGTCTCTACTCTTCACACAGTTAACAGAGATGTTGTCGTTCAGTCACGTTAGAGCGGCGTGTTTAGAGTTCTGGAAAACAGAAGCTGTAAATGTTTACTTTTTTTCTCAAACTGTCAGGAAGTTTCTGACCTCTCCCCCACCCACCGTCTTGTCCAATCACAGGCCGGGAGGCGGAGCGTGCTCACGAACGTTATGACAAAGCGACAGCGAAGCTCCACAACCTTCACAACCAGTACGTGTTGGCGGTGTGTGGCGCTCGAACACAGCAGGACGAACACCGACGCCGCGCTGCGCCCGCCCTGCTTGACGCCCTGCAGAGGATGCAGGAGGACATGACCCTTGCCCTGTGAGTCACATGACTGCGGACATGCTAACCGCCATCAGCTGACACGCTAACCCACACCTGCTGCATTCCTAAAGCTGTACTTGTGTACTTGTACAGGAAGAGTATTCTGGAGGAGTACTGTGAGATCAGCAGTCTGCTGACGGAGGAGATCGTGAAGGTTCATCAGGAGATCTCAGCGGCGGTGAAGCAGATCGACCCGCTGGCGGAGTATCAGCACTTCATCGACGCCTACCGGTCAGAACTTCACCCGTCGCTGTGTTTCCGTGGTAACTGTGTGTCTGTCCCCTGGTTACCGTGGTAACAGCGTAGTCCTCCCGCAGGTCTCCGGAGACGCCGGAGGAGAGCGTGGAGTTCGACACGTCGCTGCTGGAGGAGACGGACAACCTGCCGGCCAACGAGATCCTGTGGAACACGCTGACGGCCGACAGCCTGCAGGCCATGTGAGAAACCTTTTGTTTGTTGTTGTTGTTTGTGTGTAAACTAGTTTTCAGAAGTTTAAATGCCTTCAAAAACTTTATGAAACATTTATGTTTGTGTGCAGGTTGTCATCAGCGACGGAGGAACTGACACTGACTCAGCAGAACCTGCGGACGAAGGAGGCGCTGGCGGACGACCTCGACACCAAAATCCAGACGAGTCAGCAGAACACCGAGAGGAAGAGCGAGTAAGAGAGAGAGACTGACCCCTGACCCCTGACCCCTGACCCTGACCCTGACTCTGACCCTGACCCTGACCCCAGCCTGGCAGCAGAAGGTCGACACACCTGCTGCTCAGAGAGCTGCAACCTAAATCAATATATTACAGATCAATACTTAAAAAAATCACAAAAATATTCCCAGAATTCACCAGTTTAGATGTTTTGGAGACACTTCCAATCCTGTCTGTCTCTTACCTGTCTGTCTCTCACCTGTCTGTCTCTCACCTGTCTGTCTCTCACCTGTCTCTCACCTGTCTGTCTCTCACCTGTCTGTCTCTCACCTGTCTCTCACCTGTCTGTCTCTCACCTGTCTCTCACCTGTCTGTCTCTCACCTGTATCTCTCTCACCTGTCTGTCTCTCACCTGTCTGTCTCTCACCTGTCTCTCACCTGTCTGTCTCTCACCTGTCTCTCACCTGTCTGTCTCTCACCTGTATCTCTCTCACCTGTCTGTCTCTCACCTGTCTGTCTCTCACCTGTCTGTCTCTCACCTGTATCTCTCACCTGTCTCTCACCTGTCTGTCTCTCACCTGTATCTCTCACCTGTATCTCTCTCACCTGTCTGTCTCTCACCTGTATCTCTCTCACCTGTCTGTCTCTCACCTGTCTGTCTCTCACCTGTATCTCTCTCACCTGTATCTCTCTCACCTGTATCTCTCTCACCTGTATCTCTCACCTGTATCTCTCTCACCTGTATCTCTCACCTGTCTCTCACCTGTCTGTCTCTCACCTATCTCTCACCTGTCTGTCTCTCACCTGTATCTCTCTCACCTGTATCTCTCTCACCTGTCTGTCTCTCACCTGTATCTCTCTCACCTGTCTGTCTCTCACCTGTCTGTCTCTCACCTGTATCTCTCTCACCTGTCTGTCTCTCACCTGTATCTCTCTCACCTGTATCTCTCTCACCTGTCTGTCTCTCACCTGTCTGTCTCTCACCTGTATCTCTCTCACCTGTCTGTCTCTCACCTGTATCTCTCACCTGTCTGTCTCTCACCTGTATCTCTCACCTGTATCTCTCTCACCTGTCTGTCTCTCACCTATCTCTCACCTGTCTGTCTCTCACCTGTATCTCTCTCACCTGTATCTCTCTCACCTGTCTGTCTCTCACCTGTATCTCTCTCACCTGTCTGTCTCTCACCTGTCTGTCTCTCACCTGTATCTCTCTCACCTGTCTGTCTCTCACCTGTATCTCTCTCACCTGTATCTCTCTCACCTGTCTGTCTCTCACCTGTCTGTCTCTCACCTGTATCTCTCTCACCTGTCTGTCTCTCACCTGTATCTCTCACCTGTCTGTCTCTCACCTGTATCTCTCTCACCTGTCTGTCTCTCACCTGTCTGTCTCTCACCTGTATCTCTCACCTGTATCTCTCTCACCTGTATCTCTCTCACCTGTCTGTCTCTCACCTGTATCTCTCTCACCTGTATCTCTCTCGCCTGTCTGTCTCTCACCTGTATCTCTCTCACCTGTCTGTCTCTCACCTGTATCTCTCTCACCTGTATCTCTCTCACCTGTCTGTC
>CM055855.1:29185821-29195821 GCA_029490765.1 Euthynnus affinis
TGCCTGCGTGTGATTGGCTGCTCTGACATGCTGCCTGTGTGTGATTGGCTGCTCTGACGTGCTGCCTGCGTGTGATTGGCTGCTTTGACGTGCTGCCTGCATGTGATTGGCTGCTTTGACATGCTGCCTGCGTGTGATTGGCTGCTCTGACGTGCTGCCTGCGTGTGATTGGCTGCAGGATCCTGAAGCAGTATGACCACCCAAACATCGTGAAGCTGATCGGCGTTTGCACGCAGAGGCAGCCGATCTACATCGTCATGGAGCTCGTTCCTGGTAGGTGGAGCGCCGCTACCTCACTTCCTGTCAGTGTCGTTATGATGCGTGTGTGTGTGTGTCGTTATGATGCGTGTGTGTGTCGTTATGATGCGTGTGTGTGTGTGTCGTTATGATGTGCATGTGTGTGTGTGTCGTTATGATGCGTGCGTGTGTGTGTCGTTATGATGCGTGCGTGTGTGTGTCGTTATGATGCGTGTGTGTGTGTGTCGTTATGATGTGCATGTGTGTCGTTATGATGCGTGTGTGTGTCGTTATGATGCGTGTGTGTGTGTGTCGTTATGATGCGTGTGTGTGTGTGTCGTTATGATGCGCGTGTGTGTGTGTCGTTATGGTGTGTGTGTGTGTCGTTATGATGCGTGTGTGTGTGTCGTTATGATGCGTGTGTGTGTGTCGTTATGATGCGTGTGTGTGTGTGTCGTTATGATGCGTGCGTGTGTGTGTCGTTATGATGCGTGTGTGTGTGTGTCGTTATGATGCGCGTGTGTGTGTGTCGTTATGATGTGTGTGTGTGTGTGTCGTTATGGTGTGTGTGTGTGTCGTTATGATGCGCGTGTGTGTCGTTATGATGCGTGCGTGTGTGTGTCGTTATGATGCGTGTGTGTGTGTCGTTATGATGCGTGTGTGTGTGTGTCGTTATGATGCGTGTGTGTGTGTGTCGTTATGATGCGTGTGTGTGTGTCGTTATGATGTGTGTGTGTGTGTGTCGTTATGATGTGTGTGTGTGTGTCGTTATGATGCGTGTGTGTGTGTCGTTATGATGCGTGTGTGTGTGTGTCGTTATGATGCGTGTGTGTGTGTCGTTATGATGCGTGTGTGTGTGTCGTTATGATGCGTGTGTGTGTGTGTCGTTATGATGCGTGTGTGTGTGTCGTTATGATGCGTGTGTGTGTGTCGTTATGATGCGTGTGTGTGTGTCGTTATGATGCGTGTGTGTGTGTGTCGTTATGATGCGTGTGTGTGTGTCGTTATGATGCGCGTGTGTGTGTGTCGTTATGATGCGTGTGTGTGTGTGTCGTTATGATGCGTGTGTGTGTGTTGTTATGATGCGCGTGTGTGTGTGTCGTTATGATGCGCGTGTGTGTGTGTCGTTATGATGTGTGTGTGTGTTGTTATGATGCGCGTGTGTGTGTGTCGTTATGATGCGCGTGTGTGTGTGTCGTTATGATGTGTGTGTGTGTGTCGTTATGATGCGTGTGTGTGTGTGTCGTTATGATGTGTGTGTGTGTGTCGTTATGATGCGTGTGTGTGTCGTTATGATGCGTGTGTGTGTGTGTCGTTATGATGCGTGTGTGTGTGTGTCGTTAGGAGGCGACTTCCTGTCCTTTCTGAGGAAGAAGAAGGACGAGCTGAAGACCAAACAGCTGCTTCGCTTCTCTGTTGATGCTGCAGCCGGCATGGCGTACCTGGAGAGCAAGAACTGCATCCACAGGTAGATACACCTGCTCACCTGTCTGTCTGTCTCACCTGTCTGTCTCTCTCACCTGTCTCTCTCACCTGTCTGTCTCTCTCACCTGTCTCTCTCACCTGTCTGTCTGTCTCACCTGTCTGTCTGTCTCACCTGTCTGTCTGTCTCACCTGTCTCTCTCTCTCACCTGTCTCTCTCACCTGTCTGTCTCTCTCACCTGTCTCTCTCACCTGTCTGTCTCTCTCACCTGTCTGTCTCTCTCACCTGTCTGTCTGTCTCACCTGTCTGTCTGTCTCACCTGTCTCTCTCTCTCACCTGTCTCTCTCACCTGTCTGTCTCTCTCACCTGTCTGTCTGTCTCACCTGTCTGTCTGTCTCACCTGTCTGTCTCTCTCACCTGTCTGTCTCTCTCACCTGTCTGTCTGTCTCACCTGTCTGTCTGTCTCACCTGTCTCTCTCACCTGTCTGTCTCTCTCACCTGTCTGTCTGTCTCACCTGTCTGTCTCTCTCACCTGTCTCTCTCACCTGTCTGTCTCTCTCACCTGTCTCTCTCACCTGTCTGTCTCTCTCACCTGTCTGTCTCTCTCACCTGTCTGTCTCTCTCACCTGTCTGTCTGTCTCACCTGTCTGTCTCTCTCACCTGTCTGTCTGTCTCACCTGTCTCTCTCACCTGTCTGTCTCTCTCACCTGTCTGTCTGTCTCACCTGCCTGTCTCTCTCACCTGTCTGTCTGTCTCACCTGTCTCTCTCACCTGTCTGTCTCTCTCACCTGTCTCTCTCACCTGTCTGTCTCACCTCACCTGTCTCTCTCACCTGTCTGTCTGTCTCACCTGTCGGTCTCTCTCACCTGTCTGTCTCACCTGTCTGTCTGTCTCACCTGTCTGTCTGTCAGGGACCTGGCAGCCAGGAACTGTCTGGTCGGAGAGGGCAGTGTGTTGAAGATCAGCGACTTCGGGATGAGTCGACAGGAAGACGATGGAGTTTATTCTTCATCTGGACTCAAACAGATTCCCATCAAATGGACGGCGCCAGAGGCCCTGAACTACGGTAACACCTGCTACACCTGTTACACCTGTCCTACACCTGTTACACCTGTTACACCTGTCCTACACCTGTCCTAGACCTGTTACACCTGTCCTACACCTGTTACACCTGTCCTACACCTGTTACACCTGTCCTACACCTGTTACACCTGTTACACCTGTTACACCTGTCCTACACCTGTTACACCTGTCCTACACCTGTTACACCTGTTACACCTGTCCTACACCTGTCACACTTGTCCTACACCTGTCCTAGACCTGTCACACTTGTCCTACACCTGTCCTAGACCTGTTACACCTGTCCTACACCTGTCCTACACCTGTCCTACACCTGTTACACCTGCCCTACACCTGTTACACCTGTTACACCTGTCCTACACCTGTCCTACACCTGTTACACCTGTCCTACACCTGTCCTACACCTGTTACACCTGTCCTACACCTGTCCTACACCTGTTACACCTGTCCTACACCTGTTACACCTGTCCTACACCTGTCCTACACCTGTTACACCTGTCCTACACCTGTCCTACACCTGTTACACCTGTCCTACACCTGTCACACTTGTCCTACACCTGTCCTAGACCTGTTACACCTGTCCTACACCTGTCCTACACCTGTCCTACACCTGTCCTACACCTGTTACACCTGCCCTACACCTGTTACACCTGTTACACCTGTCCTACACCTGTCCTACACCTGTTACACCTGTCCTACACCTGTCCTACACCTGTTACACCTGTCCTACACCTGTCCTACACCTGTTACACCTGTCCTACACCTGTTACACCTGTCCTACACCTGTCCTACACCTGTTACACCTGTCCTACACCTGTCCTACACCTGTTACACCTGTCCTACACCTGTCCTACACCTGTCCTACACCTGTTACACCTGTCCTACACCTGTCCTACACCTGTTACACCTGTCCTACACCTGTTACACCTGTCCTACACCTGTTACACCTGTCCTACACCTCCTACACCTGTCCTACACCTGTTACACCTGTTACACCTGTCCTACACCTCCTACACCTGTCCTACACCTGTTACACCTGTTACACCTGTCCTACACCTGTTACACCTGTCCTACACCTGTCCTACACCTGTTACACCTGTCCTACACCTGTCCTACACCTCCTACACCTGTCCTACACCTGTTACACCTGTTACACCTGTCCTACACCTGTTACACCTGTCCTACACCTGTCCTACACCTGTTACACCTGTCCTACACCTGTCCTACACCTGTCCTAGACCTGTTACACCTGTTACACCTGTCCTACACCTGTCCTACACCTGTTACACCTGTTACACCTGTCCTACACCTGTCCTACACCTGTTACACCTGTCCTACACCTGTCCTACACCTGTTACACCTGTCCTACACCTGTTACACCTGTCCTACACCTGTCCTAGACCTGTTACACCTGTCCTACACCTGTCCTACACCTGTCCTACACCTGTTACACCTGTCCTACACCTGTTACACCTGTCCTACACCTGTTACACCTGTCCTACACCTGTTACACCTGTCCTACACCTGTCCTACACCTGTCCTACACCTGTCCTACACCTGTCCTACACCTGTTACACCTGTCCTACACCTCCTACACCTGTCCTACACCTGTTACACCTGTTACACCTGTCCTACACCTGTCCTACACCTGTCCTAGACCTGTTACACCTGTTACACCTGTCCTACACCTGTCCTACACCTGTTACACCTGTCCTACACCTGTCCTACACCTGTTACACCTGTCCTACACCTGTTACACCTGTCCTACACCTGTCCTACACCTGTCCTACACCTGTCCTAGACCTGTTACACCTGTTACACCTGTCCTACACCTGTCCTACACCTGTTACACCTGTTACACCTGTTACACCTGTCCTACACCTGTTACACCTGTTACACCTGTCCTACACCTGTCCTACACCTGTTACACCTGTCCTACACCTGTCCTACACTTGTCTGACGCCGGCTGGCTGCTCTGTGATTGGCTGTTGCAGGTCGTTACAGCTCGGAGAGCGATGTGTGGAGTTATGGGATCCTGCTGTGGGAAACCTTCAGCTTGGGGGTGTGTCCTTATCCTGGGATGACCAATCAGCAGGCCCGAGAGCAGGTGGAGAAAGGTAAACACAGAGTCGCTAATTGAAGACGCGTTAAGAAGAGCTAACGAGCTGCGACTCATCTGTCCCGGTGGTCCTGCTGGTCTGGACTGGTAACATCAACGTTACCGGAGGGCGCGGCGGCCGGCGGCCATCTTGTAGACCACGAACTGGACATTTTAGTGCATAGTAGTGTTTTAACCGTTCCTCCACTCTGAGTTTGAGTCATGTGACTATTGAGGCGCCTTCCATGGCAACATTAACTCCGCCTCTCTCTCCTCCTGGTCGCTAGGTTACCGGATGGCGTGTCCTCAGCGTTGCCCCGACGACGTCTACAAGGTGATGCAGCGCTGCTGGCAGTACAACCCCGAAGACCGCCCCAAGTTCTCCGAGCTGCAGCGCGACCTCGCCGCCATCAAGAAGAAGTGATGACATCATCAGACACCTCGCCGCCATCAAGAAGAAGTGATGACATCATCAGACAGGAAGTTCACTAACATCTTCAGCAGAAGTTTGGTCAGCAGGTGGCGTTGCCGTGACAACGTCTTTTCAGAAACAAGATGTTTGTGGCGACTAAAAACGTTTTTATCATAAAGTGCAATTTTCTGTCAGCAGCTGACCTTTTGATTAATGATCATGTGATCATGTGATGTGCGGGTTAGCATGGATGCTGCTAGTTAGCGTAGCGTTCAGAACACTAAGGCGTGGGTCAAACAGGAAGTGAATTTCTGCTAAGCTAACGGTGCTACTAGCTTGATGGTGGTGAGACTCGTCAGCTGATTTAAGCCCCTCCCACAGTTTTATTAAACATACATGAACACTGCTGGTCATGACAACCAGCTGCAGTCGCCATGGCAACAGACATGTTTTCTTCTCACCTGCTGATGTTTCACATGAATATAAACTGATTGTTTCTACTTTTATTTATTCTGTTTTTATATTTTGTGTTTTTATGATCCTCCGTTTCTGAAACAGCAGCTGTCAATCATCACGCTGACCCCGCCCACCGCAGCGTTTCCAGGAAGTTGTTTTTGACCAATCAGAGTTCAAAAAGCAAAACAAACTTTGAATTAAAATGTGGGAGAATAAAATCAGCACTTAGCGAGCTGACTGAGCGCGCTCAGAGAGACGCTCTTCATTTCTGATTGTCGTTGCTTGGCAACCACTGAATCAGCTGACACCGGCCCTGTCACGGCCCCGCCTCTCAATTCGTCTGATTGGACAACAGAAAAAACGTGAACGGCGTTCAGCGACGCCTCGTCGCTTCCCGGTCGTCATGGTAACTAAAATAACTGTCCTGATTGGTCAACATCACTTCCTTGATGGTTAGAGGGTGGAGCCTGTTAGTGATGTCAGAGCGTTGGACCGCCTACTGACTTCCTGTAAATAAACTCCAGATGTTTTTACTGTTTTTCTTTTTGCTGCTTCAAACACTAATCGACTGTTTTTTATTTGTTTAAGCTCTTTATGAAAATATTATTGTAGCATTTATTATGAAAATAAAACAAACATAAGAACAACAGCTGTGTGACATCACTGCCGTGTGACATCACTGCCGTGTGACATCACTGCCGTGTGACATCACTGCCGTGTGACCACATGCTAAACACGGACCGCAGGAGGAGCCGGCTGTTCTTCCTGCGGTCACTGATGTGTGTGGAGATGAACAGTCTGCAGTGTGTCGGAGCCTCAGATCAGACAGACGGGTCAGAGAGCAGCTCGGTGCGGGTCAGACTGGACCCTCATAGGTCAGACTGGACCCTCGCGGGTCAGACTGGACCCTCATAGGTCAGACTGGACCCTCGCGGGTCAGACTGGACCCTCGCGGGTCAGACTGGACCCTCGCGGGTCGACTCTTCCTTCATCACCACTGCAGTCACACTCTTTAATTTGAATTGACTCGGACTGTTCTTTGTTTTTTTCTTTTTATTGAGCTGTGACATTTTGAATTTCCTTTCGGGGATCAATAAAGTATCAATCAATCAATTAAACACATTTCCAGAAGCTAGATGTTCGCTGTGACGGTCGTCTAAACAATGACGTCACCGTTTGGTTCAGCAGATGTGACGCAACATAAAACTAGATTATGGCGGAAAGTAAATTGGTCGTCATGGCAACCACGAGGCGTTTTTGCAACGGCTCCATTTCTGAAAATGTTCAGAACCTCAAACTGAAAAAGTGATAAAATCTATCAGAATATTTACTGATCAATTGATTCTGATCAACAGACGTGATAATATTTATTCCTTCATGTCAGAAAATAACGTCTGAACTTTTCTTCATTATTGATCAAACAAACTGATCACATGTTCTGTTCAAACCACAGTTTAAAGATCAAGAATCAATAATTAATAATCAATAACTGTCACTGCTTCATTTTCAGCTTTTTATTTCAAAATTGCAAAAACATTTTCTTGGATAAACTTTATTAAAACTGTAAACTTCCGAACAGCGTGGGCAGCGTGGCGGGCTTCGGATGCGGCTTGTAGCCGATTCGCTCGTTGATAAGCTCCGCCCTCGACGCCGCCGCAGAGGAAGACGCTGAGGCTGAGGCTCCGCCCCCGATGATGTCCACGCTGATGACCGAAGCCCCGCCTACTCCGCCTCCTGACTCCGCCTCCTCTCGCTGCCGTTTCCTGGCCTGAAAAACAAACGCTGTCAGAGTGACGTCACGATGACATCACGCCATGATGTCACACTTAGTGTAATCAATAGCATTGGTTCTTATCAATAGCATTGATTAACTGTGATCATAAGTTTTAACTTGAACAGTTTATTGAACAGTTTTAATCATCAATGATCAATAACAGTCACAAACATCCGAAGAAGAAGAAGCTCTTCAGGAAGTGGTTAAAAGCTAAATGTGAGTGAAGAAGAAGAACCCCCCCTCCCCTCCCCTCCCCCCGTCTGAACCTCGAGCTCCTTCTTCACGCTCTCGAACTCTTCCGTATCATCGATCTTCAGCTCCAGACGCGTCGGTTTCCTCCTCAACATCTTCTGTGTCTTCTTCTGTGGTTTTATCAGGAAACCTGGAACACAAAGTGATTGGTAATCAATGACGCAGGGAGAGAATCGATAATCTGATGATGTTTTGTTTATGAAGAGGCTGGAAGCTGCTGCGACATGTAAACATCTTGTTGTTTGTTTGTTGTGTTTCTGCTGCTCACAGAAAGGCGGGAAATCACATCAGTTAATGGTCCTCTAACATGAATCGAACTGCAGCTACAGATCGAACCTATTGATCAGAAACATCATGAACTGAACACTAAGCTGCGTCGCTGTCATTTGAACACATCAGCTGATCTACAGGTGACGTTTTTACCAACGAAGAAGAAGAAACCCGCCATTATTAATGTGTCTCTCTGACGTCATAAGTATTAAATCAATAATCAATACCTGTATGTGAGCGTCAGGTAACAGAAGAAAACTAACCGCGGTGATAGTCTCTCGCCGGAAGAACAACCTTTGACCCGGAAGCTGTTGGCGTATTTACGTCCGGGTCAGAGCGCTTGTGCGCATGCGCAGGTTGTGCGGAGGGACGCAGCGGCTTCGTGTCCTCGCGCGGTGAGTTTAATCAATGAAATAAACTTTAATGAGTGAAACTTTAACAAACATTCAAAACTGATAGCAGCTAATTAACCTGCAGAGCACGCGCTCACCTGCGCGTGACGTATGTGTGACGTGATGCGCGTGCGTGCTAATGCTAATGCTAACATTAGTTTCTTTACGTCGCGACTGATCAGCAGCTGGAGGGCTGATCGATACTTTGAAATCATCGTTATCATTGAGATCAGGAAACATTCATTTATTGAACTGTTAATTAATTTAATTGAATTATTAACTAATTAATGGATGTAACGCGGAGTTCAGGTCCGTTTACATGCAGAGTGACAATTATCGATTAGGGAGGTGATCAGTAGGTCTGCAGTCTGCTAATCAGTTAGTTGATTGGTTGAATAATCTTCGTGTTCCCATCAGGAGGGGGGGGGGGCGTTCCTGATCAATATTAACGGTCATTGATCATTTTTAAGGAAAAATGTTTCAGAGGATCAATAAATATAGATTATTGATCTACTGTTTAATCAGCGGCCATGTTGCTTTTTTATTTATAATGTTTATATTGATCAGCTGTTTATATTGATCAGCTGTTTATATTGATCAGCTGTTTATATTTGGGGTTATTAATATATTATAATGTGATTTTTATGATTTTAAAAACATCACAAATGTTTCACTGTGTGTTGTTTCCACAGTAGAAGAAGAAGAAAGTAACGTGCGACAGTAGAAGAAGAAGAAGGTAACGTGCGACAGTAGAAGAAGAAGAAGGTAACGTGCGACAGTAGAAGAAGAAGGTAACGTGCGACAGTAGAAGAAGAAGGTAACGTGCGACAGTAGAAGAAGAAGAAGGTAACGTGCGACAGTAGAAGAAGAAGGTAACGTGCGGCGGCATGTCGGACGAGGAGGATGCGGCTCCGGCGGCGAAGACTCGTCGTGTTTTCTACGGCAGTCTGGAGGAGAAAGAGCGCGAGCGTCTCAGCGCTGCAACGGCGAGCGGCGCCCCGACAGGAAGTGATGCCGTGAAGGCGGGGATCGAGGCGGGAAACATCAACATCTCGTCAGGTGGGTGGCGCTTTCTAAGTGGCGTGTTTATATGAACGCGTGTGGCGTGCTGACCGGACTCCGTGTCCCATGATGCCTTGCAGGAGAGACTCTGGAGATGGAGGAGCGCGTCAGCGAGCGCCAGCAGGAAGCGCTCGCCGAGTTCGAGCGGCGGCGGCGAGCTCGACAGATCACCGTCTCCACCGACGACGCCGAGGTGAAAGCCGGCCTCCGAGCGCTCGGAGAGCCAATCACGCTGTTCGGGGAGGGGCCAGCAGACCGCCGGGAGAGGTGGGTCAAAAACCCTCTAGACCCTCTAGACCCTCTAGACTCTCTAGACCCTCTAGACCCTCTAAACCCTCTAAACTCTCTAAACCCTCCAGACCCTCTAGACCCTCTAGACCCTCTAAACCCTCCAGACCCTCTAGACCCTCTAAACCCTCCAGACCCTCTGAACCCTCTAGACTCTCTAAACCCTCCAGACCCTCTAAACCCTCCAGACTCTCTAGACCCTCTAAACCCTCCAGAGTCTTTAGACCCTCTAGACCCTCTAAACCCTCTAGACTCT
>CM055855.1:29200821-29225821 GCA_029490765.1 Euthynnus affinis
TTATGATAACTCGTGTTTGTTTACAGTTATGATAACTCGTGTTTGTTTGTTTACAGTTATGATAACTCGTGTTTGTTTGTTTACAGTTATGATAACTTGTGTTTGTTTGTTTACAGTTATGATAACTCGTGTTTGTTTACAGTTATGATAACTCGTGTTTGTTTACAGTTATGATAACTTGTGTTTGTTTGTTTACAGTTATGATAACTCGTGTTTGTTTGTTTACAGTTATGATAACTTGTGTTTGTTTGTTTACAGTTATGATAACTCGTGTTTGTTTACAGTTATGATAACTCGTGTTTGTTTACAGTTATGATAACTTGTGTTTGTTTGTTTACAGTTATGATAACTCGTGTTTGTTTGTTTACAGTTATGATAACTCGTGTTTGTTTACAGTTATGATAACTCGTGTTTGTTTGTTTACAGTTATGATAACTCGTGTTTGTTTGTTTACAGTTATGATAACTCGTGTTTGTTTACAGTTATGATAACTTGTGTTTGTTTGTTTACAGTTATGATAACTTGTGTTTGTTTGTTTACAGTTATGATAACTCGTGTTTGTTTGTTTACAGTTATGATAACTCGTGTTTGTTTACAGTTATGATAACTCGTGTTTGTTTGTTTACAGTTATGATAACTCGTGTTTGTTTGTTTACAGTTATGATAACTCGTGTTTGTTTACAGTTATGATAACTCGTGTTTGTTTGTTTACAGTTATGATAACTCGTGTTTGTTTGTTTACAGTTATGATAACTCGTGTTTGTTTGTTTACAGTTATGATAACTCGTGTTTGTTTACAGTTATGATAACTCGTGTTTGTTTACAGTTATGATAACTCGTGTTTGTTTGTTTACAGTTATGATAACTCGTGGCGTTTGTGGGATCTGGAGGTTCAGGAGGAAATCCTGCATCAGGAAGGTCACAGTAAAGGAGTCCACGACCTGCACTTCCATCCTGACGGCTCCCTGGCTGCTACCGGGTAACGCCTCCACGCCGCACGCCGTGACATAGCCGTAACGCCTCCACGCCGCACACCGTGACATAGCGGTAACGCCTCCACGCCGCACGCCGTGACATAGCCGTAACGTAGCGGTAACACGTCCATGGCGATGAAATAGATCGTCATGTTTATCGTAGATTTCGTTGATGATAATCAGACACGTCACGATATTTTTCGTTATTACATAAAATATTTACTTTTCTTGACTTTTTACTCAAAGTTTTATTTCATGTAGTTAAATATCGTGTTTAGTTGTCGTTGACTCTGCTGCACTGCAGACACGGAGGACTTAGCCCCGCCCACTCCGCCGAGGTAGCCCCGCCCACTCCGCCGAGTTAGCCCCGCCCACTCCGCCGAGGTAGCCCCGCCCACGCTAAGGAAGAACTAGCAAGACGTCGACAATCACTGACAGCAGCAGAGCCGACTGTCATCATGTTATAACACACACACATATATATATATATATATGTGTGTGTGTGTGTGTGTGTGTGTTTATATATTTATATACGGCGTTCACCATGTTGGTGCCGTAGCGTTAGCGTCCTGCTAACTGTAGCATGATGCTAACGTAACGGCAGACGGAGACGTTTTAAGTGTTTACAGTTGAATATTATTTCATTTTAATCAAAATAATTGACATATTGATCCTGTCTCTCTGGCCCCACCCTCTGACTGTGGACCAATCGTCTGACTGTCTTCCTGTGCGGCCCCGCCCCTGGGCTTCATCCAATCAGAGGGCTGGATGCTTTTGGGCGGGTGTGGGACCTTCGAACGGGACGCTGTGTCGTTTTCCTGGAAGGACACCTGAAGGAGATCTACAGCCTGCACTTCTCCCCCAACGGGTCAGCCAATCACAGGAGAGCACAGACAACACACAGCCAATCACAGGAGAGCATGTTTAACTCACAGCCAATCACAGTAGAGCATGTTTAACTCACAGCCAATCACAGGAGAGCATGTTTAACTCACAGCCAATCACAGGAGAGCACAGACAACACACAGCCAATCACAGTAGAGCATGTTTAACTCACAGCCAATCACAGCGGAGAGAACAGTCATATCTCACCTGGTTGTTTTGTTCTCAGGTATCACCTGGCGACAGGAAGTGGTGATAACACCTGTAAGGTCTGGGAGCTGAGGAACAGGAAGTGTCTGTACACAGTCCCCGCCCACCAGAACCTGCTGTCAGCCGTCCGCTTCCAACGTAAAACTTTATTTAAACTTTATTTAAACAGACGGAGCTTCGCTGCTTTGTTGTTGTTGTTGTTGTTGTTGTTTTGAGACTGTCGTCATTCTGACTAACGACCTTTGTTATTATTAACAATAATATTAAAGGATGTTTATAAACCTGTCAATCACCGTAAAGCAGCCTCGGACAGATTTGGTTCTTATTTATTATTGTTGTTGTTTATTTACTGTGTTTATTTATTTATTGAAGTGTTTAATAATCATCTTTAGTTTCAGTCTGTTGTTGTTTGTAAACATCGTTTCCTCTGGCGTTGGCTTTGCGTCTTCATGCGGCGCCGCAGGTTTGTTATGATGTAATGACGCCTTCTTCTTCTTTGCTCTGACATCACTTCCTGTTTGCGTGCGCAGCCACAGACGGTCACTTCCTGCTGACGGGAGCGTATGACAACACGGCGAAGGTTTGGAGTCACCCGGGCTGGACGCCGCTGAAGACGCTGGCCGGCCACGAGGGGAAGGTACGTGTGCTGTGATTGGTCCGTTCAGACGCTGCTGCTGATTGGTGGAAATGTTGCCTGAACGTCACCTGTTGTTGTTTTCAGGTGATGGGCGTCGACGTGTCACCTGACGGGAAACTCATCGCCACCTGCTCCTACGACCGCACGTTCAAGCTCTGGCTGTCTGAGTGATGTCATCGATGACATCATCGTTGTTTTTTTTTTCAGGTTTCTGTTGAAATATTGTTTCTTGTTTTTTAATAAAATAAAGTTGAGACGTTTGTTTGTTTCAGTGAGTTTTATTATAAATTATAAAAGTTACATTTTGCTTTAAACGTTTTTATTTTGAAGGTCATCTCGTTTGTTGGACTACTTCCTGTTTGATTTTCTCACTTTTAATGGTTTTATTGTTTTTGTTTGTTAAACGTCATCAGTTAATAATCAATATTCTCTTCTGTGATCGATTAGTTATAAAACAAACACACCTCACCTGTACCTACCGGACGGTCGGATCAATTCCTCTATTGATCATATTCCAGATCAGCTGATTATTGGTTTATTTTGATGTTTCTGATGTTTTCAAAATATTTAATAAAATAAATGTTTTGGTTATTTTGTATTTGATGAAATAAGAATCTGATCAGTTAAAGCATTTCCTGTTTATTTCACAAACCATAAATCTCATCAATCAATCAATCATCAGTGTTCCCAGAGATCAGAGTCTGATGTATTGATTACCCCCCCCCCCCCCCCCCCCCGCCAAACTGAGTTCATTCATTCATTAAGCAGTTTGTTCCGTCCGTGACGTCACTCCGTCGCCGCCTCGCGCTGCCGGTCCTGGTGGACCACGAGCCCCTTGCTGATCAGGTCCGGGACCTCCACAGCCAGCCAGGGTCCGAGTCCCAGCGCCATGAGGTGCGCGAGGCCGAAGCGCGGCGCGTTGCGCGCCCAGAGCGGCGCGAAGTGTTCGGTGAGGCAGATGCGGCCGCCGCGGTACATCTTGGCGGTCTTCCCGTCCAGCTCCGGAACCGCCACCTCGGGCGCCGTGTCCGGGTACGTCACCGGGATGTCGAACTCCAGCCGGAACTCGTAGCGCAGCAGCTCGTGGATGAACCAGCACGTGCCGGTCCAGCGCGTGCCGTCCGGGTTGGACTCCAGCCGGAACCAGTCGTTGTCCGCCGCCTTGTTCTGCTCCACGAACCGGATCAGCGCCTGGTACTCCTCCTTCAGCCGCTGCGGCCACAGCGCGCGGTCCCTCGGGCCCGCGTGCGTCTTCAGCAGCGGGATCTGCGACACGGCGCGGCGCGTGCTCTCGTCCGCCATGTTGTGCACACACAGTGAAGTTTAGTCCGGGACCGGGTCTGGTTCAGGTCTGTCTTCGGTCCGGGTCCGGCACTGACGTGGACTTCAGGTCTCCGAGACAACACGAGACACTTCCTGTCCTGTTCTTCTCAGTGGCGCCGCCTGCTGGCGGGAGTTTACACCTACAACATATAATCAATACAGAACTGATCGATTTATTTATCAGCTGATTTATCAAAGTTATTCTGGTTCATTTCTCATCAATCAGTATTTCATATAAACACACACATGATAAATAAATATAAATATCGATAGATGTGTGTATTTGTATTTTTTCACTTATATAATATCACTAAAATCAGACATCCTTTCAAAATAAGATGCAGAAACAATAATCCACATTTGTTACTTCTAGGCTGATTATTGTAACTCATTATTATCAGGCTGCCCTAACATTTCTATAAAGACTCTGCAGCTGGTCCAGAATGCAGCTGCTCCTGTTCTGACTAAAACTAAGAACAGAGATCATATTTCCTGATCTTATCTTCACTGCATTGGCTTCCAGTAAAATCCAGAGTGTGAGGTTCTGGAGGAGGTCTGGAGAGGCGGGAGACAGGAAGTTGTCGGTTCAGTGCAGGATACTGAGATGTTGTTCATGCTATGAATAAAAATATCGGAACTGATCACATGATGATGAAATTTGTTACTAAAGGCTGTAATACACAATAACAATAAACAACAATAAAATACGGTTATTTACGGTGGACCCCCCCCCCCCCCCCCCCCAGCCAGCAGGTGATGTTTCTTGGCGCCAGCAGGCGGCGGTAGTTTTCCTGTAAGCTGCTTGTAAACCAGAGAAGAAGAAGCAGCAGCTACAACAACAGACTCGATCCGCCATTTCGCCCTTTTCAGCTGCTTTCAGCCTGAATTTCTCTCCGTTTCGTCTTCAGGTTTTCGGTAATCCCGTTTGTTGCTGCTTCTGCTGCGCGCGAGCCAGGACTCCGCAGCGGCTGTAATGGCGGCCGACCGGCGCGAGGACAAAGGTGAGGCCCACGCGGCTGCTTCTCTTTAGCATGTTAGCATGTTAGCTGCCTTTGTTCAGCTGCGGATCAATAATCAGCAGATGATCGGTGTGTTATCGCCGCTGGTCGGTGACTGGCGACCAGTTCACGTCTTACTGGGATGAGTGTTGTTAATCGTGGCGTCTGTTAGCATCTGCGGCTAACTGTTAGCATCTGCTGTTTCTGCGGCCTGAAAATAAAACATCACACATTTGATCAGTTTGTTCTAATCGATGTTCTCTTGTGATCAGTTCGGAATGTGGATGATCAATGAATACGTCATCATGTTATTTGTTGTAGATCTGATGTTTTATAACCTGTTTAAACGCTTCAGTTCCTCTTTTGTTATATCATGATATGATTTTACTTTAACTAAACTGTTTCTGAATGAGGATTTAATTTAGTTTGAGATCATCTATCAATCAATCATTTATCAATACAAGATCAAAACGAGTTATTGATCAGCCTCTACAGTCTGTTCATCAATAAAACATCCTGCCCTCAGACACTAAAACTCCCTAAAAAACATTTAGTGAGGAAAAGGTAGAAAGCTCCGGAAGAGCAACATAATGATGGATCAATAACATACATGAAGTCATGTGACCTCCGTCACCATGGAGACGTGGCAGCTTCCGTTAGAGTTATTAATTAAATACAAATGAACTCATTAATTAAAGATTACTTATTACTGTTATTAATAATAACATCGATCATTATTATTATTTATTACGGTCCGAACGTTCTGATGTTCATGATAACGAGGATCAATAATTAATGATTGATATGTGTGATTGGATTATTTGCTCAGACGAGTCAAGTTTAGATTTATTGATCACAACTTTGACATGAGATGTTTACGTTTTTAAACCTCATTGATCAGTCCTGCATGTGGAGTTTTAATCAAACTGATTGATTGATTGATTGATTGATTGTTTCAGACGGCGAGCTGAACGTTCTGGAAGATATTCTGACTGAAGCTCCGGATCAAGACGACGAGCTTTACAACCCGGAAACAGAACGCCACGTCAGCGACAAGAAGGGTACAAATACTGAACCGATCAGTGATCGATCGGCTGGATGTGATTGATCGGCTGGATGTGATCGGCTGGATGTGATTGATCGGCTGGATGTGATCGGCTGGATGTGATTGATCGGCTGGATGTGATTGATCGGCTGGATGTGATCGATCGGCTGGATGTGATCGATCGGCTGGATGTGATTGGCTGGATGTGATTGATCGGCTGGATGTGATGTAAGAAGCTTTGAGTGGTTCTACAGTTACTATTGATCTGTTGTGTTGCCGTAGGAACGAAGAGGAAGAGCGAGCGTTCTGACAGCCAGGATCTGAAGAGGCTCCGCCCCTCCTCTAGCCACGCCCCCTCCAGGTCATCGTCCACCAATAAGAGAGGCCCTGGTGCACCTCTGCCCTCCTCCTCTTCTAAGAAGGTGGCGTCCAGCCCCCGCGGCCGCCACGCCGCCGCCGGCTACCGACACGAATACTACGAGGAGCGAAAGGGTCGGCGAGTGGCCCGAGAGGCGACCAGGAGCCGCGGAGGCGAGGACGCACGGCGGCGAGAGTCCCAGCGAGGCCTGGAGGGTCTCAGCCAGGTACGTACGGTGACAGAAGCGCCACTCTGACCTCTGACCTCTGACCTTCATACCAGCTGATCTTCCCTCCTTTGTCTACAGAAGCTGCGGCGTGACGAGCGGCGGGCAAGCCCCTCCCCCCACGAGGACGACAACCAATCGGAAGAGGAGGCGGCGGCGGAGTACGGCTCAGAGCAGGGGTCAGGAAGCTCCTCCCCCGCCGCCTCTCATGTAGAGGAGGAAGAAGATCCGGAGGAGGAGGAGGAGGAGGAGGAAGAGGAGGGCATGGAGGAAGAGGAGGAGGAAGAGGAGGAGGAGGAGGGAGAGAAGGAGGATGAGGAGGAAGAGGAGGAGGAGGAAGAGTACGAGCGGCGTGGCGGTGAAGGGAACGACTACGATACTCGCAGCGAGGCCGGCGACTCGCGCTCCGCCTCCTCCGTCAGTTTCTCTGACGACGGCGAGTCGGCTCGGTCCGGCTCCGCCTCTGAGGCCTCAGGTAACCATGACAACAACCACGACCTGAACCCTTACCTCAGGTCCAAGCGCTCAGTGTTCATGGACGCCGTTTACAGCGTCGTAGTTTAACTCCTCCCACAGCGACAGATCCGACCTTTGACATCTGACGACCTTTGACATCTGACGACCTTTGACATCTGACGACCTTCATGATGCTAAAATGTGAAACTCTGGAGTTTCAGTGAAAATATGAAACAGGAAGTTGTTGAGGAACGTTACGTCGTCCAGTCGGCGCCATAAGAGTCTCAGTTAATGGAGTCATGGCGCCGCCTCCCGACAACAGGAAGCATGTGACAGACGCCATCAGATTTACATGATGTAGCCGACACGTGACGACCAGAAACATGGCGCGTAATCACTGACCGTTAGACACAGGAAGTGACCGTTAGACACAGGAAGTGACCGTTAGGAGACACGGGAAGTGACCGTTAGGGGACACAGGAAGTGACCGTTAGGGGACACAGGAAGTGACCGTTAGGGTTGGGCATCTGCAGCAATCCAACATGCATTGCAGCTTTAATTTAATTCTTTTCTTTTATTTTGAAAGGTTCAGAGAAGAAGCGGGAGAAGCTGTCTTCGTCAGTCCGAGCTGTTCGTAAAGGAATGGAGAGTAAGTCGTCTAAACGTTGTGATGCTCAGAGAAACAATCGAATACAGCTGATAGTAATCTGATTAGTGTCCAGTGGAGTAATCAGATTACAGCTTCTTCCTGTGCCGTTTCAGATCCGACCAGTAAGCTGCGCTACATCCTGCGAGACGCTCGCTTCTTCCTCATCAAGAGCAACAACCACGAGAACGTCTCCCTGGCCAAAGCGAAGGTTCGCCGATGCTGACGTGTCGGTTTAAATGTTTCTGAAGTTTGTCGTAAATAAAACCTGACGATGTTTCTGTGGTTTTCAGGGCGTGTGGTCGACGCTGCCGGTCAACGAGAAGAAGCTGAACGCGGCTTTCCGTTCGGCTCGGAGCGTCGTCCTCGTCTTCTCTGTGAGGGAAAGCGGCAAATTCCAAGGTTAAGAACGATCCTCCGTCTTCTTCTTCGTTGGTTCTTGACATATTTTGAGGTTTTGGGTTCTCTGACTGTTTTTGTCTCGTCTGTCTTCAGGTTTTGCTCGCTTGGCGTCGGAGTCGCATCACGGCGGCTCTCCGATCCACTGGGTTCTTCCTGCCGGCATGAACGCAAAGATGCTGGGTGGCGTCTTCAAGATCGACTGGCTCTGCAGGTAAACGCCTGCACACCGTACTGTGGGGTCATCGGGGTCCTGCCGTGGTCCCTGCCGGGTCCCTGCCGGGCCTGGGTCCGGGCCCTGGTCCGGGCCCTGGTCCCTGCCGGGCCCTGGTCCGGGCCCTGGTCCGGGCCGTGGTCCCTGCCTGGGTCCCTGCCGGGCCGTGGTCCGGGCCGTGGTCCGGGTCCGGGCCGTGGTCCGGGTCGTGGTCCGGGCCGTGGTCCGGGTCGTGGTCCGGGCCGTGGTCCGGGTCGTGGTCCGGGCCGTGGTCCGGGTCCGGGCCGTGGTCCGGGTCGTGGTCCGGGCCCTGGTCCGGGCCGTGGTCCCTGCCGGGCCCTGGTCCGGGACGGGTCCTGATTTTGTGTTCTGGGGGAGTTCTGAGTTGATCGATGGTCGTGGGGCTGCAGGTTTCTCATAATGCAGGAAATGTTTTGATTGATGTCTTCGTTGTTCCTGGTTGCTCCTTCCCGTTTCCTGTTTCCTGTTTGCAGGCGGGAGCTTCCTTTCACGAAGACGGCTCACCTGTCGAACCCCTGGAACGAACACAAGCCCGTTAAGATCGGACGAGACGGACAGGTCGGCTCGCCGTTTTCCTTCTTCTGCTTCTGTTTTCGTTTTTGTTTCTGCGACTGAAATGTTTATTTTTCTGTTGAAACTCGTTTCAGGAGATCCAGCCGGACGTCGGCGCTCAGCTCTGTGCCCTGTTCCCGTTGGACGAGAGTGTGGATGTCCACCAGGTGGCTCGCCGTGTTCGTCACAAGCGCCGGACGCCGTCGGAGCCGCGGCCTCGAGGCCGACCGCCACAGCGTGAACCGGGAAGGTTAGCCAATCACCAAGCTCCTCCTCCCGCTTCCTGTTCTTCTTCTCCTGCTGCAACCACGGCGCCACCTGCTGTTGGACGACGGAGACGGCCGCCGCCGTTAGCCGGCGGCTAGCATTGCCGGTTCTCTGGTGGTTGTTGTTGTTTTTCCAGTCTGGAGTTTTCCACCAGAGTGACGCCTCGCTCTGCGTCTGACGTCTTCGGTTGAAGTCTTGAGTGAGGCAGGAAGTTAAATCCTTGACGAGGCGGTGCTCATTTCACGTCACCACGTCTGAGAGTCAATATAAATATAATTTAAGTTTTTAAATTAAGTTTACATTAAACAAGGTAAACATGTTTTATTAGGCAGATTCTTCTCATTTTATTTTGATTCATTATTTTAATATATTTTTGCTTTTTAGCTGAGATTTTTTAAAAATTCTAAATTTTGTTGTTGCTAAATTTCTTCTTTGAAGCTCTTTTTTTCTTTGCAGGAGTTTCGTACTTCGGAAGTTAAAAAAAATCAAAATGTTTGGCTTTTAGCAGGACTGTGGCTGACCCTTTCAGAATAAAAGCAGAAAGGACGAGCGTCACTGGCTGGACTGATGGAGGAGGGAGGGTGAGGGAGGGGCGAGTGAGGTAGAACTAAACCAGAGAGAGAGAGAAAGTGAGGGACTGTCTGAGCTTCCAGCGGACTGTTTCTGGTTTTTGAGAAGGTGGTGCAGGTTGGTCGAGCAGGGGGCGTGGCCTCTGGACTGCATCCAATGAGATGGTGTGATGTGTCTGAGGGGGCGGGGCTTCTTCACATGTTCAATTAAGGTAAAAGTTGAGAAATGCATAAAGGAAAAGATGGACTCAATTTAAAACACAAAATCCTCTGGGACTGCTAATATGATGACCCCCCCACCTCCATGAAAGAACAGCTGTGTAACCCCCCCCCCCCCCCCCCCCTCCAGTACACACACACACACTGAATCAGGACTGAGCTCGTTGTTGACAACAAACTGTTTATCTGTGTGTGTGTGTGTGTTTCGCTCTTTAATGAACTGAATAGTGTGAGTGTGGAGCAGAGGAGGGGGGGCAGAAACAGAATCCAATGGACGGAGCGGGGCTGGTCTAAGAGGGGGCGGGGCTTTGTGTATTACTTGACAGGACTGCACCATCATCATCATCATCATCACCCCCTCCACCCTTTCAAAATAAGAGGGTTATTTAAAAAGCCTTTAACATGGACTTTGGTGTGGAGAAAAACTGTTTTTATAATCAAAAGTGTTGTTGACAAACAAACAAACAAACAAACAAACAGCCCCTCCCACATAGACAACAGAAGCGGTATGTTGTTCCTTTCGGAGGTTCTTTCTTTGTTTTTATTGTTGTTGTGTGTTTGAAGCAAAACTGGACAAAATGGTGTTTTTGATTTTCGCCTTGAAACTGTAAACTGTCAAAAACATTTAGTGACAAGAACCAGAAACACAAACACTGGCTAGACCGCAAGACCACTAGACCGCAAGACCACTAGACCGCAAGACCAGCAGACCGCAAGACCACTAGAACACAAGACCAGCAGACTGTAGGACCACTAGACCGCAAGACCACTAGACCGCAAGACCAGCAGACTGTAGGACCACTAGACCGCAAGACCACTAGACCGCAAGACCACAAGACCAGCAGACCGCAAGACCACTAGACCGCAAGACCACTAAACCGCAAGACCACTAGACCGCAAGACCACTAGACCGCAAGACCACTAGACCGCAAGACCAGCAGACCGCAAGACCACTAGAACACAAGACCAGCAGACTGTAGGACCACTAGACCGCAAGACCAGCAGACTGTAGGACCACTAGACCGCAAGACCACTAGACCGCAAGACCACAAGACCAGCAGACCGCAAGACCACTAAACCGCAAGACCACTAAACCGCAAGACCACTAGACCACAAGACCAGCAGACTGTAGGACCACTAGACCGCAAGACCAGCAGACTGTAGGACCACTAGACCGCAAGACCACTAGACCGCAAGACCACTAGACCACAAGACCAGCAGACCGCAAGACCACTAAACCGCAAGACCACTAGACCGCAAGACCAGCAGACTGTAGGACCAGCAGACTGTAGGACCAGCAGACCGCAAGACCACTAGACCGCAAGACCAGCAGACTGTAGGACCACTAGACCGCAAGACCAGCAGACTGTAGGACCAGCAGACTGTAGGACCAGTAGGACTCAGTGGTTACACTGCAAGACCAGTAGACCATAGGACCAGTAGGACTCAGTGGGTACACTGCAGGGCCAGTAGGACTCAGTGGGTACACTGCAGGACCAGTAGGACTCACTGGGCACACTGCAGGACCAGTAGACCATAGGACCAGTAGGACTCAGTGGGTACACTGCAGGACCAGTAGACCATAGGACCAGTAGGACTCAGTGGGTACACTGCAAGACCAGTAGACCATAGGACCAGTAGGACTCAGTGGGTACACTGCAGGACCAGTAGGACTCACTGGGCACACTGCAGGACCAGTAGACCATAGGACCAGTAGGACTCACTGAGTACACCGTAGGACCAGTAGACTGAAGGACCAGCAGACCACAAGACCAGTAGACCGCAAGACCACTAGACCGCAAGACCAGCAGACTGTAGGACCAGTAGACTGAAGGACCAGTAGGACTGACTGGGCACACTGCAAGACCAGTAGACCATAGGACCAGTAGGACTCAGTGGGTACACTGCAAGACCAGTAGACCATAGGACCAGTAGGACTCAGTGGGTACACTGCAAGACTAGTAGACCATAGGACCTGTAGGACTCAGTGGGTACACTGCAGGACCAGTAGGACTCAGTGGGTACACTGCAGGACCAGTAGGACTCACTGAGTACACCGTAGGACCAGTAGACTGAAGGACCAGTAGGACTCAGTGGGTACACTGCAAGACCAGTAGACCATAGGATCAGTAGGCGGCAGGACCAGTAGGCTTCAGGACCAGTAGGCTGCAGGACCAGTAGGCTTCAGGACCAGTAGGCTGCAGGACCAGTAGGCTTCAGGACCAGTAGACCATAGGACCAGTAGGACTCTGGGTACACTGCAGGACCAGTAGACCATAGGACCAGTAGGACTCACTGAGTACACCGTAGGACCAGTAGACTGAAGGACCAGTAGGACTCAGTGGGTACACTGCAAGACCAGTAGACCATAGGACCAGTAGGCTTCAGGACCAGTAGGCTGCAGGATCTGTAGGCTGCAGGACCAGTAGGCTTCAGGACCAGTAGGCTGCAGGACCAGTAGGCTGCAGGACCAGTAGGCTGCAGGACCAGTAGACCATAGGATCAGTAGGCTGCAGGACCAGTAGGCTGCAAGACCAGTAGGCTTCAGGACCAGTAGGCTGCAGGACCAGTAGGACTCAGTGGGTACACTGCAGGACCAGTAGACCATAGGACCAGTAGGACTCAGTGGGTACACTGCAGGACCAGTAGACCATAGGACCAGTAGGACTCAGTGGGTACACTGCAAGACCAGTAGACCATAGGACCAGTAGGACTCAGTGGGTACACTGCAAGACCAGTAGACCATAGGACCAGTAGGACTCAGTGGGTACACTGCAAGACCAGTAGACCATAGGACCAGTAGGACTCAGTGGGTACACTGCAAGACCAGTAGACCATAGGACCAGTAGGACTCAGTGGGTACACTGCAGGACCAGTAGACCATAGGACCAGTAGGACTCAGTGGGTACACTGCAAGACCAGTAGACCATAGGACCAGTAGGACTTACTGAGTACACCGTAGGACCAGTAGACTGAAGGACCAGTAGGCTTCAGGGCCAGTAGGCTTCAGGGCCAGTAGGCTGCAGGACCAGTAGGCTTCAGGACCAGTAGACTTCAGGGCCAGTAGGCTTCAGGGCCAGTAGGCTGCAGGACCAGTAGGCTGCAGGACCAGTAGGCTGCAGGACCAGTAGGCTGCAGGACCAGTAGACCATAGGACCAGTAGGACTCAGTGGGTACACTGCAAGACCAGTAGGACTCACTGGGCACACTGCAGGACCAGTAGACCATAGGACCAGTAGGACTCACTGAGTACACCGTAGGACCAGTAGACTGAAGGACCAGTAGGACTCAGTGGGTACACTGCAAGACCAGTAGACCATAGGACCAGTAGGCTTCAGGACCAGTAGGCTGCAGGATCTGTAGGCTGCAGGACCAGTAGGCTTCAGGACCAGTAGGCTGCAGGACCAGTAGGCTGCAGGACCAGTAGACCATAGGACCAGTAGGCTTCAGGACCAGTAGGCTGCAGGATCTGTAGACCATGTCTCATCTGGTCTTCATAAACACTTTCAGAGTTTCTATCTGAAGATTTGAAAACTAAAAACATTTTTTACTGAAACTTTTTATTTGCCGTCTTAAATTTCACCGGACTGTTGAGCGGAGAGAGTGTGTGTGTGAGTGTGTGTGTGTGTGTGTGTGTGTGTGTGTGTGTGTGTGTGTGAGTGTGTGTGTGTGTGAGAGAGAGAGAGAGAGAGTGTGTGTGTTAGTTTGTGTGTGTATTCATGTGTGTGTATTTGCGTGTCGACTTGTCTGCGTAGGCGTCGTCCTGAAGAGTACGACCTCCACGGCAGGAAGCGACCACGAGCCGACTGTCCGCCTGACTTCAACCAGCGAGCAGGTCGTTAAAACAAACTACAAACTGAATTTAATCTGTTGAGTTCTGAGGTTTAAAAATGAATAAAGTTTATTTATTTTCTGGATATTTAGTTTGAACGCTTAAGTTCGTCTTTGTTTTTAAACTGTTTTGTTGAAATTATAATTTCTTGCCGACAGGAAACACATTTAACTGAATGATGCATTTTATTTTGTAGGGTTCATCCAGGACCTTCGTAACCAGCCGGTGGACAGGTGAGACGGCGAGCGCTGGCATCATTACATCACCGTAAAACGTGTAGTTGGATGTTTAGTTTTCTGAAATTAATAAGACGTGACGATAAGATCATCAAATGTTTTACTCTGAAAATCGTTAACAGAAAAAGTTTTAATTTCAGCTTTTATTTTGTTTTCAGGCGATTCTCCAGCGTGAGACGAGACGTTTTCCTCAACGGGGTGAGTTTCAGGCCTGTTAGCATGTTAGCTTAGCTTCAGCTGCTTCCTGTCCAGCTGCTTCCTGTCCAGCTGTTTCCTGTCCAGCTGTTTGCTGCAGATGTGCTGATGTGTGACTCTGCTTCGTCTCAGTCTTATAACGACTACATGAGGGATTATCATCACAGCGTCGGCCCTCCGGCTCCCTGGCAGACTTTGGTACGACTCTTTTATTGATCGTCTTAAATGATTTATCGGGTTATTAATGCCGCACTATTGATCTTGCTGCTGTGTGATGATGTAATGTACGTGTCATCAGGCGGCGTACCCCGGCGTGGAGCAGCCTCCCCCCCACCACCCCCCCTATTACCATCACAGCCACCCCCCTCCCCCCCCTCATCAGGCCTACCACCACCACCACCACCCCCCCCTGCCGCCACACGAGGCTCCGCCCCCTCGCTTTAGAGACAAACAGAGAGCGGCGCCGCCACACCGCGCCTTCGCCTCTAGTCCAGTGAGTCATCAGGTTTTACTCTTTGTGACTTTAACAAACTAGTCTGACGCTTCTTGAACTGCGTAAACGTGACGACCAAACAAAATAATCTAATTAATACATTTAGAGACATAATCAATCAATCAATCAATCAATCAATGTTTTATTTGTGCATCTGGTGTTTCTCATCACGCAGCACGACTACGACATGCGTGTGGACGACTTCCTGCGGCGGACGCAGGCGGTGGTGAGCAGCCGGCGGGAGCGTGAGCGGCAGCGTGACCGTGAGCGTGGCGGACCGCGCCGTGAGAGAGAGCGAGAGAGAGCGAGAGAGCGAGACCGGGACAGAGAGCGGGACAAGGAGAGGGGGCGGTACCGCCGGTGATCTGGTGATGTCATATCCTGCCAGGCAGACGAGGATGCGGCCGTACTGGCTTTTATTTTGGAAGTGAGGGATGGTTTTGGCTGGTTTCCTGTTTTCTGTTGGAAATTATGAATAAAAAGAGCTTCATAATGACATCATCAGTTTTTATGTGAATAAAACAAAACGAGTGACATCACAGCGCAGGAACACGCGTGTCACACATCACTGCACGTTTAAACACGTGTAATTTACCACAAACCTACAGACTTTTGTTTTTACTTTATTTCCCATAATCCCCTGTGCTTTTCCCAGAATCCTCTGCAGAGCTTCAGTTTGAACAACAGGAAACATGTTTCAGTATTTTAGTTGAGTGGTTCCCAACATGGGGGTGGAGACCCTCTGAGGGGTCACAGGATGATAAACAGAAAAAAATTTTCTTTTTTTTAATTTTCTTCAATCATTTCTTTTTTTACTGTGAAATGTTGGACAGTTTTATCCTCTTCATGTTTATTTTCTTCTTTTTTTAACTTTATTTTAGTTCATGTTATTTTCAAAAATGTTAAACTGTTAAATCTCGTCCTGCGTCGGTTTGTGCATTTATTTATTTTTGTTTACAGATTTAGTTTGTATTCACTTCCTGAACAGCGACTGTACTGTAAAGAAAATATTGAAATAAATTTAACCACAAACTGTGTGAACATGAAGCTCCGCCTCCTGATGACAGAAATCTGCCTCCTGATTGGTTTTTAAAGTCAAATAGTTTTTTTCCCCTCAGTCTGGTCCGTTGTTACCAGGGTGACCAGACCGTTTGTAGTCCGATCACTTTTATTGATCAGCAGCAGGTTAAACTGTTGTTCAGTTTTGTGTCATGTGTCTGAGAGTCTAGAGGAAGTGAACAGAGGGGGCGGAGCTTGTCTTTTTTTGTACAAAATAAAAGCCTGAAACCTGAAACAGGCTTTGTGTTTTTCTTTGTGCAGGTTGTAACCAATCAGCTGTGTTCGTTCATTTCCACACGTTTGTACGCTTTGTTTCAGTCACTGCTGTTCAGAGGATGGAGTCCGTCTCAGAAAACTACCCATAATCCATAGCTACAGGGACGTGACGAGGAGTGTCCGTTATTTTCATGTTTACATCCGAGTTTGATGTCAACAGCAAAATAGTTTAGAAAAGTAATCAGATTACTGCTGTTGGTAATCAGATTACTGCCGTTGGAAATCAGATTACTGCCGTTGGTAATCGGATTACTGCCGGTGGTAATCGGATTACTGCCGGTGGTAATCAGATTACTGCTGTTGGAAATCAGATTACTGCCGTTGGAAATCGGATTACTGCCGTTGGTAATCGGATTACTGCTGTTGGTAATCAGATTACTGCCGATGGTAATCAGATTACTGCTGTTGGTAATCAGATTACTGCCGGTGGTAATCAGATTACTGCTGTTGGAAATCAGGAAACAAACTGAAACAATTTTTATGAAAACAAAATTTTCAGGTCGAAAGTTTAATCTTATAAAAAACGTGGATATAAATTACGTGTGTAACATTTTGATTCGTTGTTTATTGATTTGTTCAGTCAATGATCTGATAAATGTTCACCAGCAGAGGGCGGTGACAGTCGTCATGGCGACCAGCATGGATGTACAAAGACAACTGGAAACAGGTCTGAGGGGGGTGACTGGGCGGCCATGTGAAGTGGTGCAGATAGGAGCATGTACAGTAAAGTTATAGCAACTTCCCCTGTCACTGCGAAACATCAAATGTTAACGATGTGAGAATGACGAATGTCTGCAGAGTGAGACGTGTGTGCGGCCCACAGCGGGGTCAACATTATGTAAGTGTTGTGCTCCTCTACTGTAAGTTAAATTAATACACTGAGAGCTTCTGATAAGTTTGTGTGTAAAAGAAATCAATTTCCTGAATTTCATCAAGTGCATTTTTAGAAAAGTAAAGACATTTAAGCCACATGAGCTGATAATAGTTTGATGTAAATGTGTAGTATCGAGTGTGCAGAGACATGAGAATCTGCAGCCGGACACGGAGAAGTGTGTTTGATGTTCGAGTGAAGGAACAATTTCTGTAGAGACAAAAGTAACAGCAAGTGGACACAGAGGAATAGTCATATATTTCATATTTCATATATATTAAAGGAAAAACTGCAGTACAAAGCTTCAAAATGTAGTTATGTTTATTCATCTACAGCAGTGATTCTCAACCACTGGGCCATGGCCCACAGGTGGGCCGTAGGGTGCCATCTAGTGGGCCGTGAGGGCAGTGGTACTGCCAAATGGCTAAAAAAAATCTTTTGGCCTGACCACAATGACGGGGCCATTAGATCGTTAGATCTAGCTGAAATCAACATAACAGCATCATCACTACAAACATCACTCTGTTTTTCATCAGAGCTACAAACTGTGACGTCGCACTAATAACAACAGTCACTCAGCAGACGACTGCAGGTTCAGTTGAATTGCGGAGATCTGTGAACTTAGCAAACTTGTTTCTGTCGTCATTTTCAGCCGTAAGTGTAACATTTGAAGATATAAAGTTAAACACGGTGGTCCGACCTGTCTGATGTTTCTAGTGGCTTTATTTTATTTTCTGTGTTGCTCTGACAGTGTTTCTTTTGTTCTGTTTTTGGAGGGTCTGCAGTTGAAACCCGGCGGAGTTTTGAGTTGTGTTTCTTTAATGTTTGTGAAACTGGATTGAAGTGAACTGATTAAAGATTGTGGAGAAAACAAAACGGATCCTTCAGCGAGTGGATTGAACTCTGAGACTGCGGGACGAGTCACACAAACACACTTCACTCTTCATCGCTACCTGGTTCTCACACACACAGCTAAACTCCACCATTCACCCCCAGCTGAGCGTTTATCTCACCTCCAGCATCCTCCATCAGCTGTGCCGGTCTACTAGTTTAAAAACGTGTGTGAAGTTTGCAGACAGATAAATCTGTCCGTGGAGCTAGCGACGCAGTTTAGTGTTTATATGTGAGGAATTTTATCAGCTGAAGTCAGCGGGGACTAGAAAGCGTCTCTGTTGCTAAGGTCGTTACTAAGGGTCGGTCTACTTGCTGGAGTAGTAAACCAGGCTTCATTACAAAGGATTCTACAGGCGTGAGTGGTTGTTTTCCAGGAATTAGTCAGACCCATGTATTTCCATGGAAACGGAGATAACAAGCAAAACTCTTATTTTAAAGTGAACTGCCTCACAGTGCGGATTAATTTTGTTTATATGCTTTATATTATTAGTAAACATATAATCACAATATTACACCTGACTGTTGATTTGTCTTTTTCTTCATCTGAGGTTTTGTGTATTTTTTCATGTATTTGGGAAGGTGGTCCTCGAAAATCCAAAATGGGCCTTGAACTACAAAACGTTGAGAACCCACATAGAGACTGTGACTGTCCCCCTAAACCACATAGAGACTGACTGTCCCCCTAAACCACATAGAGACTGTGTCTGTCCCCCTAAACCACATAGAGACTGTGTCTGTCCCCCTAAACCACATAGAGACTGACTGTCCCCCTAAACCACATAGAGACTGTGACTGTCCCCCTAAACCACATAGAGACCGTGACTGTCCCCCTAAACCACATAGAGACTGACTGTCCCCCTAAACCACATAGAGACTGACTGTCCCCCTAAACCACATAGAGACCGTGTCTGTCCCCCTAAACCACATAGAGACTGACTGTCCCCCTAAACCACATAGAGACTGACTGTCCCCCTAAACCACATAGAGACCGTGTCTGTCCCCCTAAACCACATAGAGACTGACTGTCCCCCTAAACCACATAGAGACCGTGTCTGTCCCCTAAACCACATAGAGACTGTGTCTGTCCCCCTAAACCACGTAGACCACACCGGCTGAGGAGCTGCTATTCGGCTGTTTTTATTTTTAAAACAGCAGCTGCAGCATCGACACAAAGATTGAATGAGAACCTCAGTTTATCTTGTTTGGCTCAGAAACCATGAAAAATAACTGGCACAAAAAAGTGAAAGCAAAAAAAATTACTTTATTTGAAACAACTAAAATTATATTAAAATGCTACGAGTTTTGTCAGTCAGTACGTCACTGTTGGCGTCTGAGTGTGAGTGATACAGCACACACTCACACACACACTCACACACAGGAGAGACCAGCAGACCGTCAGGAGACTCACATTCACTCTGCAGCGTTTGTTCAGACAGAAAGTTTCAGCAGCAGAAATTTTCTGGAGAGTAAAACAAGTTTTTTTTTAGATAAAAACAAAAGAGAAGAAGTCCGAGTGTCAGAAACAGAAGAGCAGAAGAAGAAAAGTATCGATGGAGGACCTGTGCAGCGTCAGCGGTCTGGATCCTCTCTGGGTGAGTTTCACTCTAAATCAGCTGTTTTTTCTTTCAGATACAAACAAACTGAAAAAAGGTTTAAAGTTTGTTATTAAATACATAAAAAAGAAAGAAATTAATAATCATTAAAAATCCTCTAAAATATATGAAACTATATTTTTTGTGTATTTTATTTCATAATTTAACTTTTTATTTCATTCAGTCGTCATTTATCTCTCATCACATGATCTGTATCTCAGCCTGTGATTGGACGATCACTGTGAAGCATCATGAGTCATATTTTCTGACTTCAGGACTGGAACCTGACCTGGTACACCTCCAGACCAGATCTGACTCAGTGTTTCCAGCACACCATCCTGGTCTGGTTCCCGTGTGTTTACCTGTGGACCTGTTCACCTCTCTACCTGCTCTACCTGAAGCTCCGCCCCCACCGAGGCGTCATCCCGCTGTCGAGACTCTGCTGCACCAAGACGGTAAGAAAACACTGTTTCAGTGCAGCCGACTGGTCCTGCTCTAGAGACTGGTCCTGGTCTAGATACTGGTCCTGCTCTAGAGACTGGTCCTGGTCTAGAGACTGGTCCTGCTCTAGAGACTGGTCCTGTTCTAGAGACTGGTCCTGCTCTAGAGACTGGTCCTGCTCTAGATACTGGTCCTGCTCTAGAGACTGGTCCTGGTCTAGATACTGGTCCTGCTCTAGAGACTGGTCCTGGTCTAGAGACTGGTCCTGCTCTAGAGACTGGTCCTGGTCTAGAGACTGGTCCTGGTCTAGATACTGACGCTGCTCTAGAGACTAGTCCTGCTCTAGATACTGGTCCTGCTCTAGAGACTGGTCCTGGTCTAGATAGTGGTCCTGCTCTAGAGACTGGTCCTGGTCTAGAGACTGGTCCTGGTCTAGATACTGACGCTGGTCTAGATACTGAAGCTGGTCTAGATACTGGTCCTGGTCTAGATACTGACCCTGGTCTAGATACTGACGCTGGTCTAGATACTGGTCCTGGTCTAGATACTGACCCTGGTCTAGATACTGACGCTGGTCTAGATACTGACCCTGGTCTAGATACTGGTCCTGATCTAGAGACTGACCCTGGTCTAGATACTGATGCTGGTCTGGATACTGACGCTGGTCTAGATACTGGTCCTGGTCTAGATACTGATGCTGGTCTAGATACTGGTCCTGGTCTAGATACTGATCCTGGTCTAGATACTGGTCCTGGTCTTGATACTGGTCCTGGTCTAGATACTGACGCTGGTCTAGATACTGGTCCTGGTTTTGTTACTGGTCCTGGTCTGGATACTGACGCTGGTCTAGATACTGGTCCTGGTTTTGTTACTGGTCCTGGTCTGGATACTGACGCTGGTCTAGATACTGGTCCTGCTCTAGATACTGGTCCTGCTCTAGAGACTGGTCCTGGTCTAGATACTGGTCCTGCTCTAGATATTGGTCCTGGTCTAGATACTGACCCTGGTCTAGATACTGGTCCTGGTCTAGATACTGATGCTGGTCTAGATACTGACCCTGGTCTAGAGACTGACCCTGGTCTAGATACTGACGCTGGTCTAGATACTGGTCGTGGTCTAGATACTGACGCTGGTCTAGATACTGGTCCTGGTTTTGTTACTGGTCCTGGTCTAGATACTGACCCTGGTCTAGATACTGGTCCTGGTCTAGATACTGATGCTGGTCTAGATATTGGTCCTGGTCTAGAGACTGACCCTGGTCTAGATACTGACGCTGGTCTAGATACTGGTCCTGGTCTAGAGACTGACCATGGTCTAGATACTGACGCTGGTCTAGATACTGGTCGTGGTCTAGATACTGACGCTGGTCTAGATACTGGTCCTGGTCTAGATACTGGTCCTGGTTTTGTTACTGGTCCTGGTCTAGATACTGACGCTGGTCTAGATACTGACCCTGGTCTAGATACTGGTCCTGGTCTAGATACTGACGCTGGTCTAGATATTGGTCCTGGTCTTGATACTGGTCCTGGTCTGGATGCTGACGCTGGTCTAGATACTGGTCCTGGTCTAGATACTTATGCTGGTCTAGATACTGGTCCTGGTCTAGATACTGGTCCTTGTCTAGATACTGATGCTGGTCTAGATACTGGTCCTGGTCTAGATACTGATCCTGGTCTAGATACTGGTCCTGGTCTTGATACTGGTCCTGGTCTAGATACTGACGCTGGTCTAGATACTGGTCCTGGTTTTGTTACTGGTCCTGGTCTGGATACTGACGCTGGTCTAGATACTGGTCCTGGTTTTGTTACTGGTCCTGGTCTGGATACTGACGCTGGTCTAGATACTGGTCCTGCTCTAGATACTGGTCCTGCTCTAGAGACTGGTCCTGGTCTAGATACTGGTCCTGCTCTAGATATTGGTCCTGGTCTAGATACTGACCCTGGTCTAGATACTGGTCCTGGTCTAGATACTGATGCTGGTCTAGATACTGACCCTGGTCTAGAGACTGACCCTGGTCTAGATACTGACGCTGGTCTAGATACTGGTCGTGGTCTAGATACTGACGCTGGTCTAGATACTGGTCCTGGTTTTGTTACTGGTCCTGGTCTAGATACTGACCCTGGTCTAGATACTGGTCCTGGTCTAGATACTGACGCTGGTCTAGATATTGGTCCTGGTCTAGAGACTGACCCTGGTCTAGATACTGACGCTGGTCTAGATACTGGTCCTGGTCTAGAGACTGACCATGGTCTAGATACTGACGCTGGTCTAGATACTGGTCGTGGTCTAGATACTGACGCTGGTCTAGATACTGGTCCTGGTCTAGATACTGATCCTGGTTTTGTTACTGGTCCTGGTCTAGATACTGACGCTGGTCTAGATACTGACCCTGGTCTAGATACTGGTCCTGGTCTAGATACTGACGCTGGTCTAGATATTGGTCCTGGTCTTGATACTGGTCCTGGTCTGGATGCTGACGCTGGTCTAGATACTGGTCCTGGTCTAGATACTTATGCTGGTCTAGATACTGGTCCTGGTCTTGATACTGGTCCTGGTCTAGATACTTATGCTGGTCTAGATACTGACCCTGGTCTAGATACTGGTCCTGGTCTAGATACTGACGCTGGTCTAGATATTGGTCCTGGTCTAGATACTGGTCCTGGTCTGGATGCTGACGCTGGTCTAGATACTGGTCCTGGTCTAGATACTGATCCTGGTCTAGATACTGGTTCTAGTCTTGATACTGGTCCTGGTCTAGATACTGACGCTGGTCTAGATACTGGTCCTGCTCTAGATAGTGGTCCTTAGAGGTGAAGGGTCAGTACTAATCAATACAGAGTAGTGATTGATCAGCTGTCTGTCCTGCTGTGAGTATTAAAGTACTAAACGATGTGAATCATCTGCTGTGATCAATGATGTTATTGATCCTCTGCACCACTGAACCATGTTTATTCCTCCAGACGAGTTCAGACCGTAGAATCAATATGAACGCTGAGGAAACCTTTCTGTAACCGTGGTTACCGTAGTTTCCCCGCAGGGTTTTGTGTTTTAGGACGAAGCGCCACGTTTGTAGAACTGAGAGCTTTTGAGACTTTTCCTCCGAGCCGACTTCCGTCTGCTCGACACCGCTGGCGTCACTCGTCATGGTCTCGCCATGTTAATGACTTTTACATCACAGATTTGAGTCATTTGGATCATTTTTTGTTTCTGTAAAATATTTAAAGATGATTTTAAATGGAAACAACATTCAAGGTGTCCAATGTTTATATAAATTAATTAATCCACAGGTCACATAACCCTAACCCTGAACCGTGGGGGGTCTGTATGGATCACGGATCAACTAAGTTACACCACTACTATCCTGTCCCTGATTAGTTAATCATGCAGCATCCCATAATAACTGATGCGTAGAGGGCAATGGCGGATGCATCAACAGTCTCATTTGCTTCTTGCTTATGCAGGTTTACTGTTAGTGTGCGATTGTGCACAGTGTTCTTTGTCCCTGTTTACAGCTGCTATGAACATCCGTCTCAGGTGATCCGATCATAAATGGGCAGGTGTGAATAGACCCAAGGCTCATTGATCCGATCACTCAGACCACATTGGGAGGTGGTGTGTGAATGCAAAGCGTCCTGGACCTGACTGAAGGACCGCCTGCTGTCCTCTCCTGCAGACGAGGCACAGGAACTGTTTTGCTGCTTCCTGGTCCAAAGCTGCGTTCAGCTTTGTACATGAAGGATAAAAAAATGTATTATTTTGTTTTTCATGTGAATTAAAAAAATGTAATCCACCTCCCATTTTTTCCAGTTTTTCTCCTTCCTCTAACCCGGTCATCATCTCCAAATCAACAATTGGAATAGAAATTAATTCAATTCAGTTCAATTAAATTCAATTTTATTTAGGTTAGATCATACACTGGCCACTCTGGTAAGTGGACTAAATCTAGTTCTTGGATCTAGTCTTCCACGTAAAATAACCCTTTCTGATATGTGGACTCTGCAGCTCCTCAGTCTGACTCTGGCAACTTTGGGTCTTCTGGAGATCTTTTACTTCCTGGTGAAGAAGAATGATGAGATCCACAAGCACATGGTCTTCCTGCTGGGCCCGTTGGTCCGAAGCGCTACTCTGGTAAGTCACAGAGACCCCACACAGGAAGTCCACATATCCCAATGTCACCATGGTGACGAATAAGTCTTTGTCTAACCGTTAACGTGACCACCGACGGCTCTAACTGTTAACGTGACAACGGACGGCTCTAACCGTTAACGTGACAACGGACGGCTCTAACCGTTAACATGACAACGGACGGCTCTAACCGTTAACGTGACCACTGACGGCTCTAACCGTTAACGTGACCACCGACGACTCTAACCGTTAACGTGACCACCGACGACTCTAACCGTTAACGTGACAACGGACGGCTCTAACCGTTAACGTGACAACGGACGGCTCTAACCGTTAACGTGACCACCGACGACTCTAACCGTTAACGTGACAACGGACGGCTCTAACCGTTAACGTGACAACGGACGGCTCTAACCGTTAACGTGACCACCGACGACTCTAACCGTTAACGTGACCACCGACGACTCTAACCGTTAACGTGACCACCGACGGCTCTAACCGTTAACGTGACCACCGACGGCTCTAACCGTTAACGTGAGAACTTCCTCTTTCTCCTCCTCAGGTTCTGGCGGTTGTTATAATCCATGTAGAGAGGACGAAGGGAACTCGTTCATCCGTCCTCCTCTTTCTCTTCTGGACACTTCTGGTCGTTTGCTCCGTTGTTCCTCTGAAGGTCAACATCCAGCAGATTATTGATCAGGTATCAGGTATCAAAAGGCCGTGGTCAGATGGCTGATGGATGACAGACAGTTTGGCTGATAACGTTGACATTTATCCGTGACTCCAGTGTCTCTCCGTCCTGGGATGATACAGAGAACACTTAGAGGCACATTAAAGGTGTTTTAAAGAAGTTTTTCCTGATTCAGAGAGTCTGAGGACGGAGTGTGTGAATAAAATGTGATTGGTTTCCTCGTTGACACACATGGATGATGATTTGAATACAGAGCTCAGTTGTGTGGTGTAGCTGAGTGTAGATAGTATAGAGAAGAG
>CM055855.1:29228321-29258321 GCA_029490765.1 Euthynnus affinis
AAGACCGTGCTGGTTCTGGACCTTCCTGTTCCTGGTCTGCTGGTTCTGGACCTTCCTGTTCCTGGTCTGCTGGTTCTGCTGTGCTGACAGAAAAAACTCAGCTGCTGAGGAAGAGGAGGAAGCGGCAGAGCTACGGTCTCTTCCTCCTCCATACGCTGGGGCGGAGCTTTGGACCGGACTTCCTGTGTGGAACGTTGTGCCTGCTCCTCCATGACGCCTTCATGTTCGCTGTGCCGCAGGTGCTCAGGTTGGTGTGTGAGAGGTCAAAGGTCAGAGTACTGCTCACACAGATGTGTTCAACCAAGTGAAATGTAAACGAGCCTGAATGAATGAAACACACGTAGGAAAGATTGTATGTGAGTGAAGAATCAATCAACAGTGATTATTGATCTGTGCTGTTATTGTGACTGCAGCGATCAATCAGCTTCACTGCGGGAGAAAATCAATAAACTATTAAATGTGTGTTTAGTGTCTTAAACGATCTGAAACAATCAAATGTTTCTACTCATCTATAAAAATATAGATTGATCTTCATTAAAAGTCACTTTATTGTAACTCAGGACTTTTGTCGGTGTCGGGTTTCCGTAGGAACGATGACGCTTTGTTTCCAGTGATCTGATTGGTCGGCGTGTTAACCTGTTACCATGGTGATGAACCCCAGTAGGAAGTGAACTACTGTTGTAACCCTGAAAACCAGAGTTACAGGTGTCACTGTAACCCCAATCTGCTTCATAGTACAGACCTCTGACCTCTGGTGACCTCTGACCTCTGGTTCGTCTCATATCGTCTCCAGTCCTTTAGGTGAATGTGTTGTTTATTTGTTTATTTGTTCAGCCTGCTGTTGGGCTTCATGCGGGACGAACACGCTGCCGTGTGGAAAGGGTTCCTGTTCGCCTCGCTGCTCTTCCTGCTGTCCTGCCTGCAGTCTCTGCTGCACCATCAGTACATGTATCGCTGCTTCACTGTAGGAATGAGGCTGAAGACTGCCGTCATGGGCCTCATCTACAGGAAGGTAAGCAAACTCCCACGATGCACCTGTGATACATGTTGTACACGTTTCAAGGTTCACATGCACAAAGTGATCACGCTGCCGTGTTCTGTGATGACACACTGAATCCGTCACCGTGAACATTATTAATAACGTGTTATTGTTTGAACAGTGTCTGGTGATGAGCAGCGCGGCTCGGCGGCGGTGCACGGTGGGAGAAATCATCAACCTGGTTTCAGCCGACACCCAGAAGCTGATGGACTTCGTGGTTTACTTCAACAGTGTGTGGGTGGCGCCCGGCGAAATCGCGCTCTGCTTCTTCTTCCTGTGGAAGGTAGAAACTAAACACATTAAACACCAGAGTTCTGAGATTCAGTTCATCATCAGGTGAAAGAAGTGAACTGACAGATGGATATCAATAACCAGCCTCTTTCTGTGATTGGCTGGCAGCTGCTCGGTCCGTCCGCTTTGGCCGGTGTCGCTGCCGTCATCCTGCTCTTCCCTCTCAATGGATTCATTGCTAAGATGAGGAGCAAACTGCAGGTGAGGAAACTCGCATTCACCCACTGTGTTGGGTTGTTTCAACCTTTATTGGTCGCATCAGTAGATAGAGCGGCGACTCAGCGGCGGCGACTCGGCGGCAGCGATCTGATCACAGAACATGTTCACTGTGACTCTTTCTCAGGAGGTCCAGATGAAGTTCATGGATGATCGGATCAAACTGATGAATGAGATCCTGAATGGTGTGAAGATCCTGAAGTTCTATGCTTGGGAGGCCACCTTCCTGCGGCGTGTCGGCGAGCTTCGAGACGGAGAACTGGACGCCCTGAAGAAGTCTCAGATCCTCTACTCAGTCTCTCTGGCTTCCTTTAACTCTTCCTCCTTCCTGGTGAGACACACCTGTCTGATTTAATTCAGTCCATTTTTCACTTGTCAGTCATGATGACAGGAAAACATCATGTTGTATTATCAGTCTGTTATTCTGGTAAGCTGCCGGGGTCAGGGTCAGGGTCATGGTCAGGGGTCAGGGTCAGGGTCAGGGTCATGGTCAGGGGTCAGGGGTCAGGGTCAGGGTCAGGGTCATGGTCGGGGGTCAGGGGTCAGGGTCAGGGGTCAGGGTCAGGGTCAGGGGTCAGGGGTCAGGGGTCAGGGTCGGGGTACTTGGGGGAGTAACTGTGATCCTTTAATGTACTTCAGTGTTCTTAGACCTCATCCTGTAGACACGCTCTCATATATCATCTCACATCCATTTATACATGATATGAACATGAGAGTGACTTATTTCATACAGAATGTGTCCAGATGTGCAAAGCCTCAGCTGGTTATCATTGAGTGTGATGCTGTGGTTACCCACCGTCCTCTGTCCAGATGTTATGTTGTTTTGAATGGACACCATGAATCCAAACTGTTCCTGTTAAACATGTTGGTGCTCTGCGTCGCTTCGTCTTGCAAACCTCTGACCAACAGAAACGTTCCATATGAAGTTTATTATGTTTTAACAAGCAGATCCTTCTTTTCTGTGCTCTCAGATCTTGTTTGCAGTGTTTGGAGTCTATGTTCTGATCGATGAGCGAAATGTTCTAGATGCTCAGAAAATCTTTGTTTCTGTTGCGCTCATCAACATCCTGAAGACGCCTCTAAGTCAGCTTCCTTTCGCCATGAGCACCACCATGCAGGCAAGTCTCAGCCCATTAGAAACCTGCAATGTCAAATAATCAGCAACACCAGCTTTTCTGACCTGGGTGCTGATGACAGCAGAGACTCTGAGAGGACTCTAAAGACTCTGAGAGGACTGTAGAGACTCTGAGAGGACTGTAGAGACTCTGAGAGGACTGTAGAGACTCTGAGAGACTCTGAGAGGACTGTAGAGACTCTGAGAGGACTGTAAAGACTCTGAGAGGACTGTAGAGACTCTGAGAGGACTGTAGAGACTCTGAGAGGACTGTAGAGACTCTGAGAGACTCTGAGAGGACTGTAGAGACTCTGAGAGGACTGTAAAGACTCTGAGAGGACTGTAGAGACTCTGAGAGGACTGTAGAGACTCTGAGAGACTCTGAGAGGACTGTAGAGACTCTGAGAGGACTGTAAAGACTCTGAGAGACTCTAAAGGCTCTGAGAGGACTGTAGATACTCTGACAGACTCTGAGAGGACTGTAGAGACTCTGAGAGACTCTAAAGGCTCTGAGAGGACTGTAGAGACTCTGAGAGGACTGTAGAGACTCTGAGAGGACTGTAAAGACTCTGAGAGACTCTAAAGACTCTGAGAGGACTGTAGAGACTCTGAGAGGACTGTAGAGACTCTGAGAGGACTCTAAAGACTCTGAGAGGACTGTAGAGACTCTGAGAGGACTGTAGAGACTCTGAGAGGACTGTAGAGACTCTGAGAGGACTGTAAAGACTCTGAGAGACTCTAAAAGACTCTGAGAGGACTGTAGAGACTCTGAGAGGACTCTAAAGACTCTGAGAGGACTGTAAAGACTCTGCAGGACTGTAGAGACTCTGAGAGACTCTAAAGGCTCTGAGAGGACTGTAGAGACTCTGAGAGGACTCTAAAAGACTCTGAGAGGACTGTAGAGACTCTGAGAGGACTGTAAAGACTCTGAGAGGACTGTAAAGACTCTGCAGGACTGTAGAGACTCTAAGAGGACTCTAAAGACTCTGAGAGGACTGTAAAGACTCTGCAGGACTGTAGAGACTCTGAGAGGACTGTAGAGACTCTGAGAGGACTGTAAAGACTCTGAGAGAACTGTAGAGACTCTGAGAGACTCTAAAGGCTCTGAGAGGACTGTAGAGACTCTGAGAGACTCTAAAGACTCTGAGAGGACTGTAGAGACTCTGAGAGGACTGTAGAGACTCTGAGAGGACTCTAAAGACTCTGAGAGGACTGTAAAGACTCTGCAGGACTGTAGAGACTCTGAGAGGACTGTAGAGACTCTGAGAGACTCTGAGAGGACTGTAGAGACTCTGAGAGGACTGTAAAGACTCTGAGAGGACTGTAAAGACTCTGAGAGGACTGTAAAGACTCTGAGAGGACTGTAAAGACTCTGCAGGACTGTAGAGACTCTGAGAGGACTGTAAAGACTCTGAGAGGACTGTAAAGACTCTGAGAGGACTGTAGAGACTCTAAGAGGACTCTAAAGACTCTGAGAGGACTGTAAAGACTCTGCAGGACTGTAGAGACTCTGAGAGGACTGTAAAGACTCTGAGAGGACTGTAAAGACTCTGCAGGACTGTAGAGACTCTGAGAGGACTGTAAAGACTCTGAGAGGACTGTAAAGACTCTGAGAGGACTGTAGAGACTCTGAGAGGACTGTAGAGACTCTGAGAGGACTGTAGAGACTCTGAGAGGACTGTAGAGACTCTGAGAGGACTGTAAAGACTCTGCAGGACTGTAGAGACTCTGAGAGGACTGTAAAGACTCTGAGAGGACTGTAGAGACTCTGAGAGGACTGTAGAGACTCTGAGAGACTCTAAAAGACTCTGAGAGGACTCTAAAGACTCTGAGAGGACTGTAGAGACTCTGAGAGGACTGTAAAGACTCTGAGAGGACAGCAAGTTCGGAGTTACCGGCAGTCTGACTGTAGTATATGTTTGCTTTCAGGCTTTCGTCTCGCTCAGACGTCTGGGAAACTTCCTTCTGCAGGACGAGCTGAAGCCTGACAATGTGGAGAGACTGCCTCATAACACAGGTATGACATCACACACTTGACCTACACGCGTGTCCCACACAGCTTCATATTAAGATGAATATCACTTTCAGAGCTAGCTGTAGCCTAGCTTTTCACATGTTGTTAGCTGGTTAGCCATAGGTCCTGCAGTTGAGAAGAGACATCAAAGTCCACAAAGACTTCAGGACTTTACAGAAGCTGCAGCATGAACTGTTTCTGTTCCAGGGAATAAATAACTCATGTCACTCATACCAGCTCACATCGGCTCACACCAGGTCGTCTTTAATGTTTCCCTAACTATTACACGTCTTTAAATGATCAGTTGGTGATACTCACGACTAAAGAAAAAAAATGTTTCATCATGAGATGACAGAATAATGTGAGCAGGAAGTATCATGTCTCCCCAGACAGTGACGCCGTGACCATTGAGGGTGGATCCTTCGCCTGGTCAGCTGATGGGCCGCCATGTCTGCAGAGGATCAACATGGCAGTGAAGACCGGCGGCCTGGTGGCTATAGTCGGCCATGTTGGCTCAGGAAAGTCCTCACTGCTTTCTGCCATGTTGGGAGAGATGGAGAGAAGGAGCGGCAGCATCTCTGTCAAGGTGAGATCAGTGTGTCTACTGAACAGCCGATCAGTGGAGCTCAGTCCTGGTTACAGTCAATAAGAATATTTGGTGTGATTTCAGTAGGAGGTCGTGTTGCTGAGGAGGTGGAGGCCCGCAGCTGCTGCCTTGCTCAATGGCACCTCAGCAGTGGTGTCTGCCAGTCTGGGGATCTAACGACCAACCGTCTGATCACAAGCTGGCATGTTTTTCATGTGATCAGAGCTCATTGGTGCTTCATCAGACTGATAAGTGTTTATATCTGACTTCAGGGTTCAGTGGCCTACGTCCCCCAGCAGGCCTGGATCCAGAACGCCACTCTGAAGAACAACATCCTGTTTGGCCAGGAGAGAAAGGAGAGCTGGTATCACCGTGTGGTGGAGGCCTGCGCTCTGCTGCCAGACTTGGACATCCTGCCTGCCGGAGATGCCACTGAGATTGGGGAGAAGGTGCCAAAGCCTCCCTCTGCTGGAGCTGTCCACACAGACATTAGATATGATCATGTGTTTCCTGAGGGGTTTTCCATCAAGGCGGGTAAAGGAAAAGCTTGGTTTATTTTGATAAGTCTTGCTAATTTTAGTTCCATTACTTCTACTTGTATGACTTATCTGATTCGCTGCTCAGTAACCATGGTAACGTATACAGCAGAACTAGTCTGCTCCGTAGCAGAACAACTGTCAAACTTAATTTTGCTGTTTGTCAACGAATGTCTGATTGACAGCAACAGACTCCCAGAAGATGTTTGTTTTCTGTCGAGTGTCCATGTCTGTGAGGGACCTTTACAAAAATTTCTCAGTTTATCCTGATTTTATTCGTGGTCACCTTTGTTTTTTGAATTAATCATTTTATTTAAGAGTTGCGCATTTATAATTTAAGAACTTATTCACATGCTAACATGCTGTTGATGTGCTGCAGTAAGCATATTGTCTCATTTCCAGTTGTCAGCTGTGTTACTGATATTCAGTTAATTTGACTATAGTCCTCATTGCCTGCTGTATATTCAATTCAATTCAATTCAATTAATTTTTATTTATATAGCGCCAAATCACAACACAAAGTCATCTGAGGGCACTTTTACATGGAGCAGGTCTAGACCACGCTCTTTAATTTACAGAAAGAGAAACCCAACAGTTCCCCCCATGAGCAGCACTTGGTGACAGCGGGAAGGAAAAACTCCCCTTTAACGGGAAGAAACCTAAAGCAGACCCCGACTCTGGGTGGGCGAGAGAGAGAGAGCGAGAGAGAGAGAGAGAGCGAGAGAGAGGGGGGGGGGGGGGGTTGTACACAATGAAAGAGCAGCAACAACAACAACAATAGTCAGTAAGCAGCAGCAATAGCAGGAACAGCTAGCCGAGGGCAGAAGAAGTACGTCAGCACATCAGCATGGTTTATGGAGCTTCCTGTGGATCAGAAAGCACAAAGAACTCCGGGGAAGAAGTAAAGTTAGTAACATGCATTAATAGTAATAAAATACATAGAGATGGAGGAGAGGAGAGAGGAGCCCAGTGCATCATGGGAAGTCCCCCGGCAGTCTAGGCCTATAGCAGCATAACTAAGGGCAGTCTAGGCCTATAGCAGCATAACTAAGGGCAGTCTAGGCTTATAGCAGCATAACTAAGGGCAGTCTAGGCCTATAGCAGCATAACTAAGGGCAGTCTAGGCCTATAGCAGCATAACTAAGGGCAGTCTAGGCTTATAGCAGCATAACTAAGGGCAGTCTAGGCCTATAGCAGCATAACTAAGGGCAGTCTAGGCCTATAGCAGCATAACTAAGGGCAGTCTAGGCTTATAGCAGCATAACTAAGGGCAGTCTAGGCCTATAGCAGCATAACTAAGGGCAGTCTAGGCCTATAGCAGCATAACTAAGGGCTGATCCAAGGCCAGCCTGGTCAGACCTAACTATAAGCTTTATCAAAGAGGAAAGTTTTAAGCCTACTCTTAAACATAGAGAGGGTGTCTGCCCCTCGGACCGAATCTGGGAGATGGTTCCACAAGAGAGGAGCCTGATAGCTGAAGGCTCTGCCTCCCATTCTACTTTTAAATACTGTAGGAACCACCAGTAAACCTGCATACTGGGAGACCAGTGCTCTAGTGGGATTATATGGTACTATGAGTTCTTTCAGATAAGATGGTGTCTGACCGTTAAGAGCTTTGTAGGTAAGAAGAAGGATTTTGAATTCTATTCTGGATTTTACTGAAAGCCAATGCAGTGAAGCTAAGATGGGGGAAATATGATCTCGTTTTCTAGTTTTAGTCAGAACAGGAGCAGCTGCATTCTGGACCAGCTGCAGAGTCTTTATAGACCTGTTAGGGCAGCCTGATAATATTGAGTTACAGTAATCCAGCCTAGAAGTAACAAATGCGTGGATTATTTTTTCTTATTATATTTGTGGAGAATGGAGTCTGGATCTAGTAATGATGAGTAAGTTGGCCGGTCTGGAGTTGAGCCGCTCAGAGAGCCGCTGATTCATGTTCTCCTTGGCTTGATCCTCTACTCATGACTCCAGACTTTTGAGGTTTCACCTCCTGTTGTTTGGAATCACATCTTCAAATTAGCAAAATTCAAACTTCAGAAGCAAGAAGAACCAGCAAAAATCAGCCTAAAAAACAGCATAAAGTCTAAGATAAGACACTGTTTTAAAGTTTCAGTCTGCCGCCCAGAAGGTCCATTCTGGCCAATCCCAGAGGAGTTCTGGGGAAGCAGAGTCAGTCCCCTCCTGTTCATGGATAGGCTGGTTCAGTTCCTGAATGCAGTTACTCCATTATTCAAAGGATTTGCAATTTAACAATTCATGATTCCTAATTTTGCAATTTTGACAGTAGCTTTAGCGTTCTGAAAGTGAACCAAGCAGAACACTAAACATGATGGTGTTATTAAGGATGATGGGATAATAAATGTCTAACTAAACAACAGCAGGTTCCTTCTGCTGCTGAGAATTCAGAGTTGAGCGCTGACTAAACACGACTCGGCTGCTTAAATGAAACGGCTTAAGCCTCAAGTGAAAGTTGATGTTATTCCAGCCTCGCTTTTTCAAGTAAGATCTGCTATCTTTACCTGCATTGATGGAACAGATGATGTTATATGTTTACTGACGACATGTTTACTGACGACGTGTTTACTGACGACGTGTTTACTGACGACATGTTTACTGACGACGTGTTTACTGACAACGTGTTTACTGACGATTTGTTTACTGACGGCGTGTTTACTGACGACGTGTTTACTGATCATGTCTTTACTGACGATTTGTTTACTGACGACGTGTTTACTGACGATTTGTTTACTGACAACGTGTTTACTGACGATTTGTTTACTGACGACGTGTTTACTGACGACGTGTTTACTGACGATTTGTTTACTGACGACGTGTTTACTGACGATTTGTTTACTGACGATTTGTTTACTGACGACGTGTTTACTGACGACGTGTTTACTGATCATGTCTTTACTGACGATTTGTTTACTGACGACGTGTTTACTGACGATTTGTTTACTGACGACGTGTTTACTGACGACATGTTTACTGACGACGTGTTTACTGACGATTTGTTTACTGACGACGTGTTTACTGACGACGTGTTTACTGATCATGTCTTTACTGACGATTTGTTTACTGACGACGTGTTTACTGACGATTTGTTTACTGACGACGTGTTTACTGACGATTTGTTTACTGACGACGTGTTTACTGACGACGTGTTTACTGATCGTGTGTTTACTGACGATTTGTTTACTGACAACGTGTTTACTGACGATTTGTTTACTGACGACGTGTTTACTGACGACGTGTTTACTGACGACGTGTTTACTGACGATTTGTTTACTGACGATTTGTTTACTGACGACGTGTTTACTGACGATTTGTTTACTGACGATGTGTTTACTGATCATGTGTTTACTGACGACTTGTTTACTGACGACGTGTTTACTGATCATGTGTTTACTGACGATTTGTTTACTGACGACGTGTTTACTGACGATTTGTTTACTGACGACGTGTTTACTGACGATTTGTTTACTGACGACGTGTTTACTGATGACGTGTTTACTGATCATGTGTTTACTGACGACTTGTTTACTGACGACGTGTTTACTGATCATGTGTTTACTGACGATTTGTTTACTGACGACGTGTTTACTGACGATTTGTTTACTGACGACGTGTTTACTGACGATTTGTTTACTGACGACGTGTTTACTGATGACGTGTTTACTGATCATGTGTTTACTGACGACGTGTTTGCTGACGACGTGTTTGCTGACAACATGTTTGCTGACGACGTGTTTGCTGACAACGTGTTTACTGACGACGTGTTTGCTGACGACGTGTTTACTGACCATGTGTTTGCTGAAGATGTGTTTATTGATGATTTGTTTACTGACGATGTGTTTACTGACGATGTGTTTACTGAAGATGTGTTTATTGATGATTTGTTTGCTGACGATGTGTTTACTGACGACGTGTTTACTGACGACGTGTTTACTGACGATTTGTTTACTGAAGATGTGTTTATTGACGATTTGTTTACTGAAGACGTGTTTACTGACGATTTGTTTACTGACCATGTGTTTACTGACCATGTGTTTACTGACCATGTGTTTACTGGCTGCAGGGCCTGAACCTCTCCGGAGGACAGAAGCAGAGGGTGAGTCTGGCAAGGGCCGTCTACAGGAAGTCAGATGTTTACCTGCTGGATGACCCGCTATCGGCTGTTGACGCTCACGTGGGACAACACATTTTTGATCGAGTCATTGGACCCAAAGGTCTCCTGAAAGACAAGGTGTGACCCTGCAGGACATCCAGCTGACAGTGATCATCTTCTAGCTGGGCAAAGACCCTTTAATACTGAACTCACACCAGCTAAAAGGCCACAGATCCTTTATTATGATACAGATGACAGTGAATGATGGACAGAGACAAGCAGTTTAAAAATGACAAAAGATTACTAAATGTATTAATACATCAATAAGACTGCTAATAATTTCCCAAGAAATTAAAAACATAAAATATATTAATACTATCTACTTTAAAACTGCAAAAATATAAAATATTTTGCAATAAGCAATAAATTGTGTATGGGGGGCATTATGATGTGGCAGTTATTGTGTAACAGCCACAACCTGTTACACCAGGGACCAGAGGAGAACAGCAGCATAGCAGACTTCTCTGTATGGATTGTCAAGTAGACCAAACAAATTGACAACAATGAAATAATCAGTGCTAAAGCCTGTCTAGCTCTACAGTAGCCCGGGAGGGACATTTACTGGCTACCAGCTGCAAGACCTCCAGTCTGATTCTTTCACATTATATATTTTTAAATTTAAGACAAAAATATCAAGTTTTAAAGCATTTATCAGTATTTATGTGACTCTTCTCTTCACATCATTTCTGTGATAGTGCATGCATAGAAAAATCCAGGTGATGTGAGGTTTGAATGATTATAAACAACAACATGAAAGAAACTAACCTTCCACTATACACAGAAGTTATAAATAATGAGTACTCTAATAATAAATAAATATTCTTTTCTCATTTCAAGTAAAATAAGGGCTGCATTTAAAAATAAAATATGTGTTCCAAAAATAAAGTGGATTGATCATACCAGGATCTTAGATCGTTTATTTTCTGTGACTTCAGTTCAGATTTGAGTGAACATGTTTGCTTCAAATATTTGTGCTTTGTCTGTACCGGTGCTTCACAATCGCCATGGTCACGGATCAGATGAGACAAACTGGTTTTGAACTGCTTGTGGAGGTAGTTCCTTCATTCTACCCACTACAGTCATTGGGCCTCATTCACTAATGTGTGCGTTGAAATGTTCCTACTTAATGCAAAATTACCATCAGATTCATGACATCTGTGCTCCAGCCAATTTTGTTTACACCACCATGCGTTTGTTGATGAATCAGAATTATTCTAAGTTGACAGACTTGTGCCCGCTATCAGTAATTAGCATATTAATGTCCCCATTCCTCCATATAAGGAAAGCTCCGTTGCAATGGTGCAACAGTACAGCAGCTGTCATTAATTGAAAAAAGGACCATGATGGTAAAAATGTAGAAACACTTTACTAATGGTGAAATGCAAACAATAGTTTTAGCTGTAGAAGCCAGAAAAGGCAAATTTGGCTGGTAAACATGTTATTGGCACAACTGTTTGGAGCCTGATAGTGAATCCTGTATACAACTGCAGACCTGTTGCCCCACTAACACACAGCACACCTGTAAGTAAATACAAAGCTGTGAATGTGTAGATCTGTGGAACTGATAAATCTCTACTGCTGCTCAATTGTGCTTCATCTCTGTCCACAACAGGCTGTGAGGTGGCCCCAGCTGTACGACTACACTACTAATGTACTGTCAGACTGTGATGTAGTGACAGTAGAGCACCCCCTAACCCAGAGCAGAGCAGCTCATGTAGTACTGGTTTATTCAAAGTGTATTAATATTAAATATATTGCATGTCCAAATTGCAACAAATTCAACACTGCACTTCTTTCAGTCCCCAAACATACACCCACCAAATGTGGACTGGATCGGATGAAGAGTTCAAGAGATACACGAAGGACATACAAACACACAGAGATTCCTCCCTCTAGTAGATCAATCACAGCTCACCACCTGAGACAGACAACTCATTGTGTTCGTTGTTGTTTAGACTCGGCTGCTGGTGACTCATGGCCTCAGCTTCCTGACTAAGGCAGACCTGGTCCTGGTGATGGAGGGGGGTCAGATCTCTGAGATGGGATCCTTCATGGAGCTGATGGACCGGAAGGGAGCCTTCGCCCACCTCATCCACACCTTCAGCGGGCCGCAGCGCAGAGAGAGCTCTGCCCACAGGGACAAGAGTAAAACAAACTGATCAATACGCTGATCAATGAAATGATCAACAAACTGATTATCAGCTATGTGTTTACTGGCTGTCAGTTGAGTGTTGAGATCAGAAATACAGAGAACAGGATAGACTGCATCTCCTTTCATCTGATGTTTGTTATTGATTTTAATCAAAATATTAAGGATTATCTTGGTTCACTGAATCAATTTATAATTTGGTCAGGAAGGTTCATGAGGTTAAAGTTAGTTTATGTTTTATAATTATAATGTTTGAGAGATTACATTTAGTTTATATTTTATAATTATAACAGTTAGAGGTGTTACAGTCAGTTTATTTATTATTAAATGTCCTGATGATGAAACAATATAGTTGCTGTAAAACGTAATGTTTGTGTGTCCAGGCAGCAGGAAGTCGTTGTCTCGCCTCAGTATGACGGATTTCTCCATTGATCTGTCTCAGGAGCAGCTGATCAGGTACTTACATACACTTCCTGAAGTATTGATCAGGTACTTACACACACATACTGACGTACTGATAAGGTACTTACTGTCACGCCGTGGTGAAGTTTAGTTGGGGTTTTTGTCCTGTCTCCATGTTTTGTCTTGTCACTTCCTGTTTTATTTTGAAAATTATTCCTCCTTGTTTCTGGTCACTTGCCCTTCCTCATGTGTCTGTCTGATTACCCCAAGTGTTTCCACCTGTTCCCCTCACCTGTTCCCCGTTCCCTTGTCAGTTCATGTATGTATGTCCATGTATTTAATCCCTGGTTTCCCAGTTCTGTCCTTGTCGGTTGATTTGGTTTGTTTTAGTCATAGTCATAGTCATAGTCTTGTCTTGCCTGTTTTGCCATCAAAAATAAAGGACTTTTCACATTCACATTTCACTCATGATGCCTCTGCGCCTGGGTTCTGCTTCTGCGCAACTTCATGACACTTACACACACATACTGAAGTATTGATCAGGTACACAGCCCGGCTCATAGGCTACAACAAATATGGGAGACCAGACAAGTTTGCCACTTAGGATAAATCTGTTTACTTAAACAATAACAAGTGAGAATCGAAAAAACACAGTGGAGACAGTGAAAGAGGACAGCAACAACAACAAACAGCAGCAACTGCAGAAGAAGGACGTCAGCACACCAGTATGGTTTATGGTTTATGGAGCTTCCTGTGGATCAGAAAGCACAAAGAACTCCAGGGAAGAAGTAAAGTTAGTAACATGCATTAATACACTGCTCAAAAAAATTAAAGGAACACTTTGAAAACACAGTAGATTTCAATGGTGAAAAAAAATGTTGGATATCTATACTGATATGGACAGTTTAATGTCTCAGGAACAAAAGGATGCCACATCTTTTGATGGAAATAAAAGTTTTCAGCCTACAGAGGGCTCAGTATATAGACACCCCAAAAATCAAAGTGAAAAAATGATGTGGCAGGCTCGTCCATTTTGCCTAAATTCAATTTCTGCAACTCAAAATTCTTTTCAATATCTTGTGTGGCCCCCACGTGCTTGTATGCATGCTTGACAACGTAGTGGCATGCTCCTAATGAGACGACGGATGGTGTCTTGTGGGATGTCCTCCCAGATCTGTCTAAGGGCATCAGTGAGCTCCTGTAAAGTCTGGGGAGCAACCTGGCGGCGTCTGATGGACCGAAACATTATGTCCCAGAGGTGTTCTATCGGGTTTAGATCAGGTGATCATGAGGGCCATTCAATTGTGTCAATTCCTTCATCCTCCAGATACTGTCTGCATACTCTTGCCACATGAGGCCGGGCATTGTCGTGGATCAGGAGGAACCCAGGACCAGGACCTACTGCACCAGCGTAGGTCTGACCATGGGTGCAAGGATTTCATCCCGATACCTAATGGCAGTCAGGCTGCCGTTCTCTAGCCTGTAGAGGTTTGTTCGTCCCTCCATGGAAATGCCTCCCCAGACCATCACTGACCCACCACCGAACCGGTCATGCTGAATGATGTTGCAGGCAGCATAGCGCTTTCCTTGGCTTCTCCAGACCCTTTCATGTCTATCACAGGTGCTCAGGGTAAACCTGCTCTCATCTATGAAAAGCACTGGGCGCCAGTGGCAGACTTGCCAATTCTGGTGTTCTATGGCAAATGCCAATCGAGCTCCACGGTGCTGAGCAGTGAGCACAGGGCACACTACAGGACGTCATGCCCTGAGGCCACCCTCGTGAAGTCTGTTTCTGACTGTTTGGGCAGAGACATTCACACCAGTAGCCTGCTGGAGGTCATTCTGTAGGGCTCGGGCAGTGCTCAACCTGTTCCTCCTTGCACAAAGCAGCAGATATCGGTCCTGCTGATGGGATGAGGACCGTCTACGGCCCTGTCCAGCTCTCCTAGAGTAACTGCCTGTCTCCTGGAATCTCCTCCATGCTCTGGAGATTGTACTGGGAGACACATCAAATCTTCTTGCAACAGCACGCATGGATGTGCCATCCTGGAGGAGTTGGACAATCTGCGCAACTTCAGGAGGGTTAAGAAATTGCCTCATGCTCCCAGTTGTGATAATGACTCTAGCTAAAGCCAACACTTGTGGAAAAACAGTTAAAAAAGATCAAGAGGGAGGAACTTGAAATGGCCTCCACCTGCAAAACCAGTCCTGTTTTGGGGGCCATCTCGTTGTTGCCCCTCTAGTGCACCTGTTGTTAATTCCATCAACACCAATGCAGCTGAAACTGATTAACAACCCCCTCTGCCACGTACCTGACCAAAACCTTATCAGAAAAGTGCAATTGAATTCATGCCATACCCTGATAAAAAACAGTTCCTTTAATTTTTTTGAGCAGTGTAGTAATAAAATACATAGAGATGGAGGAGAGGAGAGAGGAGCCCAGTGCATCATGGGAAGTCCCCCAGCAGTCTAGGCCTATAGCAGCATAACTAAGGGCAGTCTAGGCCTATAGCATCGTAACTAAGGGCAGTCTAGGCCTATAGCATCATAACTAAGGGCAGTCTAGGCCTATAGCAGCATAACTAAGGGCAGTCTAGGCCTATAGCAGCATAACTAAGGGCAGATCCAAGGCCAGCCTGGTCAGACCTAACTATAAGCTTTATCAAAGAGGAAAGTTTTAAGCCTACTCTTAAACATAGAGAGGGTGTCTGCCCCTCGGACCGAATCTGGGAGATGGTTCCACAAGAGAGGAGCCTGATAGCTGAAGGCTCTGCCTCCCATTCTACTTTTAAATACTGTAGGAACCACCAGTAAACCTGCATACTGGGAGACCAGTGCTCTAGTGGGATTATATGGTACTATGAGTTCTTTCAGATAAGATGGTGTCTGACCATTAAGAGCTTTGTACGTAAGAAGAAGGATTTTAAATTCTATTCTGGATTTTACAGGAAGCCAATGCAGTGAAGCTAAGATGGGGGAAATATGATCTCTGTTCTTAGTTTTAGTCAGAACAGGAGCAGCTGCATTCTGGACCAGCTGCAGAGTCTTTATAGACCTGTTAGGGCAGCCTGATAATAATGAGTTACAATAATCAGCCTAGAAGTAACAAATGTGTGGATTATTTTTTCTGCATCTTGTTTAGAAAGGATGTGTCTTGGTTCCAGCTGTGATGCTGTACAGTAATACCTGGTTGTGTGTTCCAGCTGTGACCTAAGTGGTGCCAGTGTTCAGATGATGGAGGCTGTGGAACAGGACTCAGACCCTGAGGATTCTGGGAAACTTACTCAAGCTGACGAGGCTCACACAGGAAGGGTGGGACCTCCTCTTCCTCCTCATTAGTGTTGTTATTATTAACACCTTTATAGTCAGGATTTAAAGAAATTACACAAACATGGAGTAAGTCTGATGTTTGAATGATGTGATGAACCTGTTTGGAGTCTTGCCATTGCCCTAACAGGAAGGTCTTTTTCTGTCAGGTGAAGCTGCAGATGTACAGAGAATACTTCAGGACAGTCGGCCTGACCTTCATCATGACCATCGTCTTTCTCTGTGCCTTCCAACAGGCCGCCTCGTTGGCCTACAGCTATTGGCTGAGCTTATGGGCCGATGAGCAGCCCATCAACGGCACACAGAGTGACCACGAGTTGAAACTCAGTGTGTTTGGAGCACTGGGTATCACACAGGGTGGGTCAAAGGTCACTTAGCCAGATGTTGATGTACTGAAGGTGATGATATTTTACTGACATCCAGCCGCTGCTCTGACTGGGTGGACAACAAAAGTTAAAGCCATTGAACATACTGACTTATTGCTTTCATTCACTATTGATCAGGTTCACTGACACCTCAGAGTCACATGATTAAATCTTCACCACTGGCATCTGCTCCAGTCTTCATTGTATGTTTACACCTCCAGGAGCTGCAATGTTTGGGACAACACTGGCCATCGCTCTGGGAGGCATTGTTGCATCACGTCATCTTCATGCTGACCTGCTGTACAGTGTCCTACGCTCCTCCATGTCCTTCTTTGAGACAACACCCAGCGGAAACCTGCTGAATCGCTTCTCCAAGGAAATTGACGCCATTGACTGCATGATTCCTGAGGGACTGAAGATGATGTTGGGCTACCTGTTCAAGCTGCTTGAGGTCTGCATCATTGTGCTGCTGGCAACACCTTTCACTGGGCTGGTGCTCGTGCCACTCACATGTCTCTACATCTTCATTCAGGTAAAACTTTATCTTATCATCTCCGATGTACAGATCAGGGATCTCGTTTATAAACATTGCGTACACACAAAATAGGGCCTGAAAGAGGCGTATGCCACTTCCCACGCAAAAGTTGTGGTCTATAAAAAGAAACTTGTTGTTACAATGTCTGCACCTGTACGTAAACTCACCCATGCGTACCAACATTTACAAGACGAGAAATCAACAACGCAGATGCTGAGGTGGTGAAGTAAGGCCAGATGTAGAATAATCCTGTCAGACATTTCACTTTATATCAAACATTAATGATACATCCACATTATCATGAACATTCAAACCAACAGTGTCATCTGTACTGGGGCTTAGATCTCATTTCAGCAGCTGCTGCAATGAATGATGTCAGGATGTGGCAGGATTCTGCAAAGTCTGGCTTTCCTCTTGCTGATATTAGCTAAATGTGAATATACTGATTTATTTTCACCTCAGACATGTTAACTGATGAAATTATCATCATTTACTGTAGGAATCCAAGAGAACATCAATAACTTCAACAAGTGTAGCTAAAACATATTTGCAAGACAGACTGTCAATAGATTTTTAGTATCTGGTTATATTGTGCATATAGATATAGATATCATATCATATATATATGAGTTTAGTTTCCATGTAGTTTATTTGTGTTATTAAGCGCAGAGACACTGGAGACACCACGGTGGCTGCCACACACACTCACGGCAGCCACATCATCACCACCTGCACTCACTGTGTCAGTTAGACAAACCCCTGTATGTAAATATCAACCAATACAGTGTTAATTGTAGATATTGAGTGTGTGGTGTAAAAATGACTTCTACTGGTTAACTGGGAGCTGGCCCGCTGTAGGGTGTGGTAACATTTAACCAGAGATGTCTGACTTTATAAGTTGTTTATACGCCTGAGTGTGGAAATAAAGTGGTAAAAGTCTGTTCATGGCTGCTGCGGTCACTCCTCTGCTGCTGCTGGGCGCAAGTGCCAAGGGTGGATCCCATACGCTGACTCTCAACGCTGATTGGTCAAGCATCTATAGACAGAGAAGCATGTACATCAATATTCATGAAAGCTTTTGCATCTGCCATTTATTTTTACGCCTATTTTTATGTAGGCGGAATATGAGGCTGATCCACATATGCACATTTCCAGATGGACAGTGATTCATAAAGGGAAATATACGTGCATTCATGCATACGCTTGGTTTTATTAATCTAATTAATTTTTGCACTTCTTGTGCACACTATTTTTGGCCTTTGTTTGCACTTAAATTTTTAGTGTGGATCCTATGCACTGTTTTATAAATGAGACCCCAGGTCTTCTCTGAAACTATTATTTTTATGCCTCTGGTCTGCAGAGTTTCTACGTGGCGGCATCATGTCAGCTGCGACGCCTGGAGGCAGTAAGTCGCTCGCCGATCTACAGCCACTTCAATGAGACAGTGCAGGGCGCCAGCATCATTCGAGCCTTCGGTGAACAGCGGCGCTTTGTGCTGCAGGCCGACCATCGCATTGACAACAACCAGGAGGCCTATTTTCCTCGCTTTGTCGCCACCAGGTTAATTTCAGCAACATTAAAAAACTTTAAAACTTAGTTTGTGTGTTTGTTTTGCTGAGATTCTGCAGTATTTCACATATTTCTGGTAATTATTAGACAATATTTTAAAGATGTTCGACAGTATTTTTTTTACCTTGTCCTGATGTGTCTGTAGTTATATATCATATTGTATCTGTATTTGTGAGATAATGTACTTTTTATATTAAACGCTATCTGGTTCTCAGATGGCTGCTGGTTTCTGCTGATACAAGGATATTGCTCATGTTAAACTTGTAATGATATTTATGTACATTTTATACATTTTTTAGATGGTTGTTGATTTGATAATGTAATACTGATCTGGTGTCTGTCAGATGGCTGGCAGTGAATCTGGAGTTTTTGGGGAATCTGCTTGTTCTAGCTGCTGCCATCCTGTCGGTGCAAAGTCGGGCTGAGCTGAGCCCAGGCATTGTGGGACTGGCAGTGACACATTCTCTCCAGGTGAAACACACACTCACAAAACTGGAATCATGTATTCAGTTCCTCCCACCAACATGCGGGTACCCCGAGCAGCCAGCAAGAGTCACTGCAGCGCTGGGTGGAGATTTCGCTCCTGCCAGCCAACAAACAAAACATGAAGACAGCAATGTTCAGGTGACTGACACAGCGTTTGTGTTTGCAGGTGACAGGGATCCTGAGTTGGATTGTTCGATCCTGGACTGATGTGGAGAACAACATTGTGTCAGTGGAGAGAGTGAAGGAGTATGCCGACACCCCCAAAGAGGTGCAAGTTTACACCAACTCTCTCGGTCCAAAGTGTTTCTGTGTTCACCTGATCACTGAGCTCCTGTCACAGCTGTGATGCTCTGCAGCTCCTCTGACCCTCTTTGTCTCCAGGCCGCCTGGACACTGCCGGCCAGTGAGCTGCCTGCAGCCTGGCCCACCACAGGAACCATCCAGTTTGAGGACTATGGACTGCAGTACCGTAAAGGTCTGGACTGGGCCTTAAAGGGAATCTCCATCAGTATCCAGGACAAAGAGAAGGTCAGCACCGATCAGTCTTACTACTACTGAACTACTGATCACAGGCAGATAAAATTTGCTCATTAGTGGCTGATGTTCACATGCAGATCCTTGTTAGTCTGGATGGTTAAACTCTGAGTGTGAGCTGCTCTCTGATCTTTGTTATTTTCTATCATTATAAAACTTATGTTATTTCTGAACATAGATGTTGTCATGGTTTACAATCTTTCTTACGATTACTTTAGAGGTTCTATGAGTTTAATGTTAGAATCAGTTTTCTTCTTTCTGTTGGTCAGATATCAGAGCTGCATGTTCCACGTTCCACACATTGATCACCACTTCATCCTTTCCTGCAAGGGAACTTTTTCTGTTCATAACAAACAAGAAACAGTATTTCCTGTTGAATCTGCAGGTGGGGATTGTTGGACGGACTGGAGCTGGGAAGTCCTCCCTGGCTTTGGGACTATTTCGGATCCTGGAGGCGGTGAAGGGACAGATCTGCATCGACGGGATCAACATCGCTCAGATCGGCCTCCATGAGCTCCGCTCCAAAATCACCATCATCCCTCAGGTGAGACATGAACTCATGCAACAGTGAGTGTTATGCACTATGATGGTGGCAGTGACTTCTGACCTCTGCTCTGCAGGACCCAGTGCTGTTCTCAGGGTCTCTGAGGATGAACTTGGACCCCTTTGACACCTGTTCAGATGAGGAGCTGTGGAGAGCTCTGCAGCTGGCTCACCTACACACCTTTGTGTCTGCTTTGCCACAAAAACTCAACCATCAGTGCTGCGAAGGAGGAGAGAACCTCAGGTTACCTGGCTGTTGCCATGCCATTATATTGATGATATAATCACTCTCGTGTTCTGTGACTTCAGGGGAAGTGACATCAGATTACTGTGTATATTTGCAGTGTAGGTCAGCGGCAGCTGCTGTGTTTGGCCCGAGCTCTGCTGAGAAAGACCAGGATCCTGGTTCTGGATGAAGCAACAGCAGCTGTGGACCTGGAGATGGACCAGTTGATCCAGTCCACCATCCGGACTCAGTTTAAAGATTGCACAGTCCTGACCATTGCCCACCGCCTCAACACCATCCTGGACTACAACAGGTATGACAGCAGATACTTCAATCACCAGCAGGTACTTGACTCATCAACAGGTATGACCTGCTGACAGGAGCTGCTGTAAGTTATTCAATCATTTCGCATCCTGACAACCTCAAACTGCAGAAGCTTATAGCTAACTAAGGGTCATATGTATGTTCAAAGTAGAACATGTGATCTGATGAACATATGATGAACATGTACAGTAGAACATGTGGTGCAGATCTCCCTGAACTCTTAAGAGAGCAGGTTCTCTGACCCTTTAATACAGATTCTGTTTATTAAAACCTGCAGATGTTGGTCTGATTTATCTTGTTTCTGTGTCTCAGGGTTGTCGTAATGGACCAAGGCTCCATCGCAGAGATGGACTCCCCCTCCCAGCTCTTCAGGCAACAGGGCCACTTCTATCAGATGTGCCTCCAGGCTGGTCTTAAAGACTCTTTTAAACCAATCAACACGCATTAAACATATGATGTTGTCTGTTCTTCTGTGCAGTCAGCGCAGTAAAAACCTGGATGGGTGTGTGGACTTGTTAGATGGATGAGGACTACAGGTTTATAGTTGGTACATCTGTGAAAGCTTAGGGTTAGGGTTACCCAGATTAGATCAGCCTGACCATGTCTGGATGTTCAGTCTTTTTATCTCTAACTTGTTTTGGATGTTTACAGAAGTGACAACCATGAAGAGAACTTCATTTGTAACATCATCAGTCTAATGATGGAAAATCTGTATCTTCTTTTATTCCAGTTTTTAGCTTCTTGATAATGATGATGTCACATGTTTGTTTCAACAGCAAATAAACTTAAAATGCTTCATGATGTCTTCGTTAAGACCTACTATACTTTCACCGAGCACACATTCTGCTGAACCTTGCTACAAAACAAGATGAAAGAAGTACATTTATATCTTACATGTTCCAAGTGATAGATGATAGATAGCAGGGCCACCAGATTCATTTCAGAAGTGTGAGGGCCAAAAAGTCTCTGTGTTAAATTGTTTGTGAAATTATGTATTTGTTATACATTATTTATTTATAGGTAGTTACATTTTTTAAAAAATAAATGTAATATTTAATAAATAAGGGGTGGAGTTAGAGAAGGGTTTAGGGTTGGGGGGGTGGGGTAAGGTTTAGGGGAAGGGGAGGGAAGGGGAACTGAGCCCCACCCTCAACTGAATGGGGGAAGGGAGGAGCACGGGCCTTCCCTCAGAGGCCCCACCGTCCCCGATCCCAGGAGTACCGGTCCCAGTCTCCCCGGGATCGGTTTGGTGGTCTGTAGTTTGTGCGTCCGCAGAGGCGACCACAAGCTCCTCCGTGGTGCACAGTGGTCCACCTGTAGTCACGGTCAGCACTCATGGCTACGGGCTGTCGTTTGTTTATTTGGCGTGGTGTGAGTGGTGTGTGTGTTTGTGTTTTAGTTTTTCTCTATTTTGAAATAAAGAATGAAATTAAAATGAAATAAAAACAAAATCAAATTAAATGCAAAAAATCAATAAATCAAATATTAAATGATTATTTTAACGTGCATATGTAGCAATGTTTCGACGCTATTTAGTCTTCGTGTTGGGTGACCGCGGGAGTGACCATGATATCTCCCGCCGTTCACCCATAGTCTGGACTAATGTCCATGGCTATGGACTGAGTGTCTTAGTGTTTTCCCTATATATTTAAATGAAATGAAATGAAATGAAATGAAATGAAAATAAAATGAAAATAAAATAAAATTGTTTTAAAATCAAAGTAAATTCAACTTTTAAACTAATTTATTAATTGTTTTTTATTGCTATTTATTAATTTATTTATATGCTAATTTTGTCGTAGTTGAGCTTCTATTTATAATCTTCCCTCGTAACCAAATGTTTTAAACTTAGTTATCAAATTGTATTTGCTCTGGTTCATGAATTGCTTTTTGAATCTGTTTTTTTAATCCTGTATGTGTCCTTTCTAATATATCTCAATGAATTTATGATGATATGATATTTATTTGTATTGAATGTTGTTTTAGATTGAATAAAATATTGTTTTTAATTTTGTGTTTATGATTGGTAAGTATATTTAATATTTATACATCAATTGGTTTTAATATATTTGCATCTGAATTTTGCTTTTAAGTATAGGAGGGGTGGGGGCAGGGGGTCGGGTTAGGGTTAGGGGTTAGGGTAGGGGAACTGAGCCCATCCCCCAACTGAATGGGGGAAGGGAGGTGCACGGTCCTTCCCCCAGTAGCTGTCACGTCCCCCGTCCTGGGAGGAATGAGCCCACGGCCCTCTTGGTGTTGTGCATGGTCTGGTTGTAGCTAGGTGGTCGTGGGGGCGACCACGGTGTCCCCCGCGATGGACCATGATCCACCCACCGTCTGGGCTAATGTCCATGATGGTGGGTAGTGGAATTTGTCGTTTTAAATGTCCCTCTAATTGTTAAATGAAATAAAAATGAAATAAATTTGGTTTTAAGAAAAAGAAATGAAATAAAAATGAACTGATTTGTTGTTATTTGTTGTTTTGTTTATGTTGTTGAGTGCCCTGTCGCGACGTTTCGGCCGATATGGCCTTCTTCAGGCAAGGGCACTGAGAGGAATAAAAGAAAAGCTGAGTGTTGTGGCTTTGAATGCAGAGATGTTGTCCGTCTGGTTGTTAGAGTAGGAATGATGTGCGTGTGTCTGTGCTTGTATTTATAACCTGTTCCGTGTTTTGGTTTTTCGGAAAGTGTTTCTTCTCTGTCTTGTTTTCCATATGATGTATGTGTGTGTGTGTAGGTGTATGTAGTAACTTGTTTTAGTCTATGTGTTGTATTTATGAATTGTATTGTTTTTTTTAAGGTTGTTTTAAATTGTTGAATCCCATGAATTGTGATTATTAAAGTCGATTAGACATGTAAATAGTTGTGGGTTGTTGGAAATAAAATGAAGGAAAGTAAAATAAATGAAATTAAAAGGTAAATGAAATAAAATATAATAAAATAAAGAGTAAGGGAGGGTTAGGGTTAGGGAAGGTTAGGGTTAGGGGAGGGGGTAGGGTTAGGGTTAGGGCCGGGGGAGGAAGAGGTTAGGGTTAGGGAAGAGGGGAGGTTAGGGTTAGGGTTAGGGGTTAGGGTTGGGGTTAGGGGGTTAGGGGGTTAGGGTTAGAGGGTTAGAGGGTTAGGGGGTTAGGGTTAGGGTTAGGGGGTTAGGGGGTTAGGGTTAGGGTTGGGGTTAGGTTTGGGGAATCGAGCCCAACCCCCAACTGAATGGGGGGAGGGAAGTGCGCGGTCCTTCCCCCGGTGGCCGCCGCGTCCCCCGTCCCAGGAGGACTGAGCCCAATCCCCTGGTTGGCGTGGTCTTGGTGGTAACAGGTGACCGCGGGAGCGACCACGATATCTCCCGCGGTGCACCAGAGTCCACCCATAGTCTGGGCTGATGTCCATGGCTATGGGTCGGGTGGCTGAAGTTTGAAGGTTTCCCTATATGTATTTAAATAAAATAAAAATGAAATAAAATGTAAAATAAAATAAATTTGTTTTTAAATAAAGTTTAAATTAACTTTTAAATGTATCTATTAATTGTTTTTTATTGTTATTTATTAGTTTGTTTATTTATTAGCCAATATTAGTGTGCCTATGCGCAACGTTTCGACCTTTCGAGGTCTTCTTCAGGCTAAGGCACAATGAATTAAATTGAATTAGTGGCTGGCTAAAAGAGTCTGCTGTTTGAGTTGTGTGTTGTTCGCTGGTCAAAGTCGAAATGAGGCAGGGCTGTGTTCAGCCTCTATTTATGCCTTCTCTTACGTGTTCCGTGTTTTTTAACTTGATCAAATTGCGTTTGCTTTAACCATGAATTGCCTTTCAGAATATGTGTTTTAACCTTGTTTGTTCTTATTAAATGTATTATACCTTATTGTGTGTTAACTTAAATGTCTTAATATTGTATTTAGTAAATATTAAATGAAATTATTTGTGTTTTAAAGTATACTTTGTTTGTATTGATGAGTTTTTATACTATTTAAGGGGAAGTTGGGGTTAGGGTTAAGAGAGGGGAGGGGTTAGGGTTAGGGAAGGTTAGGGTTAGGGAAGGTTAGGGTTAGGTTAGGGTTAGGTTTGGGGAATCGAGCCCAACCCCCAACTGAATGGGGGGAGGGAAGTGCACGGTCCTTCCCCCGGTGGCCGCCGCGTCCCCCGTCCCAGGAGGACTGAGCCCAATCCCCTGGTTGGCGTGGTCTTGGTGGTTGCAGGTGACCGCGGGAGCGACCACGATATCTCCCGCGGTGCACCAGAGTCCACCCATAGTCTGGGCTGATGTCCATGGCTATGGGTCGGGTGGCTGGAGTTTTTAAGGTTTCCCTATATGTATATAAATGAAATAAAAATGAAATAAAATGTAAAATAAAAATAAATTTGTTTTTAAATAAAGTTTAAATTAACTTTTAAATGTATTTATTAATTGTTTTTTATTGTTATTTATTAGTTTGTTTATTTATTAGCCAATATTAGTGTGCCTATGCGCAACGTTTCGACCTTTCAAGGTCTTCTTCAGGCTAAGGCACGATGAATTAATTGAATTAGTGGCTGGCTAAAAGAGTCTGCTGTTTGAGTTGTGTGTTGTTGTTCGCTGGTCAAAGTCGAAATGAGGCAGGGCTGTGTTCAGCCTCTATTTATGCCTTCTCTTACGTGTTCCGTGTTTTTTAACTTGATCAAATTGCGTTTGCTTTAACCATGAATTGCCTTTCAGAATATGTGTTTTAACCTTGTTTGTTCTTATTAAATGTATTATACATTATTGTGTGTTAACTTAAATGTCTTAATATTGTATTTAGTAAATATTATATGAAATTATTTGTGTTTTAAAGTATACTTTGTTTGTATTGATGAATTTTTATACTATTTAAGGGGAAGGTGGGGTTAGGGTTAAAAGAGGGGAGGGGTTAGGGTTAGGGAAGGTTAGGGTTAGGGAAGGTTAGGGTTAGGTTAGGGTTAGGGTTAGGGAGGGTTAGGGTTAGGGAAGGGGGAGGTTAGGGTTAGGGTTAGGGTCGGGGTCGGGGTCGGGGTCGGGGTCGGGGTTGGGGTTAGGGGGTTAGGGGGTTAGGGTTAGGGTTAGGGTCAGGGTCAGGGTCAGGGTCAGGGTTAGGGTCAGGGTCAGGGTCAGGGTCAGGGTCAGGGTTAGGGTCAGGGTCAGGGTCAGGGTCAGGGTCAGGGTTAGGGTTAGGGTTAAACCGTCCTCTCAACTCAAGAGAGGCGGTAGGTGCACTCGCCACCCACCCTTCTTTCCCCATATCTTGGTCTGTAAAATGTCCGTTCCGTAATTTTCCTTTTGCAGGTTGGTGTTCGTCTCGTCCGGTAAGTAGATTGTCTTTTCAGGTGAGTTGTTTGTCTTTTCCAGGTTTTTTTCTTCTTTTGCAGGTGAGTATTTTTGTCTTTCAGGTGCTTCAGGTAAGTAATTTCTTCCTTTTCAGGTTCTTTTCCAGGTAAGTGTAGTGTTTTTTTAATTTTACTGAATGTATTTTAAATGAAATTGTCCAATAAAGCATGAAATAAATTATTTTTAATTAATTCAAATTGTTTTAAATGAATTCAATTGTTTTTAATCCAGGTTTTTTTTTCCTTTTTTCCTTTTGCAGGTGAGTATTTTTGTCTTTCAGGTGCTTCAGGTAAGTAATTTCTTCTTTTTCAGGTTCTTTTCCAGGTAAGTGTAGTGTTTTTTAATTTTACTAAATGTATTTTAAATGAAATTGTCCAATAAAGCATGAAATAAATTATTTTTAATCAATTCAAATTGTTTTAAATGAGTTCAATTGTTTTTAAATCAAATAAAATTATCTTAAAATTAAATCAACTTGTTTTAATGAACTGAGGAAGGTGTGCCAGTGTACACGACGTTTCGATCTTCTTCTGGATCTTCTTCAGGTGTTGGCACACAGAAAACTATAGCTGTACTGGATGACTGGACAATGATGTGTTCGCTTCGAGCTTCAGGTAAGGAATGAGCTCTCCCCCTGAGCTCCGCCTTTTATAATCTCTGTTTTTCGTCTTTCCGTATTTCGAATGTGTATGTGTGTGTTGCTCTGTGTTTCCGTAATTTTGCCTTTAACCCTATGGTTGCTGTTTCGAATTAGTTTAATTATATTTATTCCCTTTTAAAATGAATTTTAACCCTTAAACCAAATTATTAATTGTTCTCCTTAAGAATTTAATTGTTTGTAATGTAATTCCCCATGTTTTTAACCCTATTAATTCCGAAATAAAATATGTTTGTAAACCCTGTGTGTTATTTATTGATATTTAAATTATTTATTGATTATGGAAATCTTCCAATCAGAGGTGTGGTTAGGGTTGGGGCCTGGGATTAGGGTAGATTAGGATTAGAGCCAAAATTAAGGGTTAGGGTTAAATTTAAAGCCAGGAATTAGGGTTAAATTAAACTTAGGGCCTAAATTTAGGGTGGTTGAGGTTAGGGCCTGGATTAGGGTGGTTGAGTTTAGGGTTCAGATTGAGGGTTAGGTTAATTTAGGGCCTAGATTGAGGGTGGTTAGGGTTAGGGCCTGAATTTAGGGTGGTTGAGGTTAGGGCCTGGATTAGGGTTAGGGTTAGGGTTAGGGTTAGGGTTAGGGTTAGGGTTTTAGGGTTAGGGTTTTAGGGTTAGGGGGTTAGGGTTAGGGGGTTAGGGTTAGGGGGTTAGGGTTAGGGGGTTAGGGTTAGGGTTAGGGTTAGGGTTAGGGTTAGGGTTAGGGGGTTAGGGTTAGGATAAGGTCTTCCCCGTCCCCCTCCAGATCTGGAAGGGGCGGGAGGTGCTCTCGCCCTCCACCCGTCACGTCTCCACATCCTTGTGGAGTCCCTGTGTCTTGTCTGTCTTCTTTTAAAAAAACTTGTTTTTAAACAACTGAATAAAACTTCCTACAAAATAAACTTGTTTTCAAAAGTAAATATTTATTTTCTTAAAAAAATGAACTCAAAAAATACAATTACAATAAATGAAATAAAATAAAACTGTTTTTCAAAAAAAATGCTCTTTCAAAACAAGAGTCTTAAAATAAACAACAGAAAAAGGTGTGCCCACAACGTTTCGACCCTCTCTGGGTCTTCCTCAGGTGGTGGCACACCAAAAAAACTGATGCTGCAGTGGATGACTGGAGAGAGATGTGCTCCCTTCGAAAGTAAGGTAAGAAATGAGCCCTCCCTGTAGGCTCCTCCCTTTGTGCCCTCTGTTTTCTGTCCGTAATCTTCGAATTGAGTTTTCCGTGTTTTGCTGCTTGTTTTTAGATTTTTCCGTTTTAACCCTTTAAACCCTGTCCGAAATGAATTAAATTTAATATATTATCTTATTTAACTGAATTTTAACGCTTTATTCCAATAGTTTGTTGTTCCAATTATAAAATGTTGTATATATTGTATTTTATCCTTTAACCCTGTAAATTAGAAGTATTTTTTTACCCCTTTTGTCTAGTTTCCCTTCCGTAATCTTCGAATTGAGTTTTCCGTGTTTTGCTGCTTGTTTTTAGATTTTTCCGTTTTAACCCTTTAAGCCCTGTCCGAAATGAATATATTGAATGTATTATCCTATTTGACTGAAATTTAACTCCTTGTTCCTATTTATTATTGTTCCAATTATAAATTATTGTGTGTATTTTGCATTTTTGCATTTTTTAACCCTATAAATTCCAAATAAAATAATTTTTGTACCCTTTTGTCTGGTTTTTAATGAATATTGCCCTTATGAACTAGGTGCACTGTTTTTTAATTATTAAATATTTATTAATGTAATTAATTATAAATAAATTGCCCCCAAGGGCGTGGTTAGGGTTAGGGCCTAAGATTAGGGTTAGAGTTAGGGTTATAATAGGTTAGGGTTAGGGCCTGGGATTAGGGTTAAAGTTAGGGTTATAATAGGTTAGGATTAGGGCCTAAGGTTAGGGTCAGTGTTAGGGTTATAATAGGTTAGGGTTAGGGTTAGGGTTAGGGTTAGGGTTAGGGTTAGGGTTAGGGGTAGGGTTGGGGTTAGGGTTGGGGTTAGGGTTAGGGTTAGGGTTAGGGTTAGGGTTAGGGTTAGGGTTAGGGTTAGGGTTAGGGTTAGGGTTAGGGTTAGGGTTAGGGTTAGGGTTAGGGTTAGGGTTAGGGTTAGGGTTAGGGTTAGGGTTAGGGTTAGGGTTAGGGTTAGGGTTAGGGTTAGGGTTAGGGTTAGGGTTAGGGTTAGGGTTAGGGTTAGGGTTAGGGTTAGGGTTAGGGTTAGGGTTAGGGTTAGGGTTAGGGTTAGGGTTAGGGTTAGGGGTTAGGGTTAGGGTTAGGGTTAGGGTTAGGGTTAGGGTTAGGGTTAGGGTTAGGGTTAGGGTTAGGGTTAGGGTTAGGGTTAGGGTTAGGGTTAGGGTTAGGGTTAGGGGTTAGGGTTAGGGTTAGGGTTAGGGTTAGGGTTAGGGTTAGGGTTAGGGTTAGGGGTTAGGGTTAGGGTTAGGGTTAGGGTTAGGGTTAGGGTTAGGGTTAGGGTTAGGGTTAGGGTTAGGGTTAGGGGTTAGGGTTAGGGGTTAGGGGTTAGGGTTAGGGTTAGGGTTAGGGTTAGGGTTAGGGTTAGGGTTAGGGGTTAGGGGTTGGGGTTAGGGTTAGGGTTAGGGTTAGGGTTAGGGTTAGGGTTAGGGTTAGGGTTAGGGTTAGGGTTAGGGTTAGGGTTAGGGTTAGGGTTAGGGTTAGGGTTAGGGTTAGGGTTAGGGTTAGGGTTAGGGTTAGGGTTAGGGTTAGGGTTAGGGTTAGGGTTAGGGTTAGGGTTAGGGTTAGGGTTAGGGTTAGGGTTAGGGTTAGGGTTAGGGTTAGGGTTAGGGTTAGGGTTAGGGTTAGGGTTAGGGTTAGGGTTAGGGTTAGGGTTAGGGTTAGGGTTAGGGTTAGGGTTAGGGTTAGGGTTAGGGTTAGGGTTAGGGTTAGGGTTAGGGTTAGGGTTAGGGTTAGGGTTAGGGTTAGGGTTAGGGTTAGGGTTAGGGTTAGGGTTAGGGTTAGGGTTAGGGTTAGGGTTAGGGTTAGGGTTAGGGTTAGGGTTAGGGTTAGGGTTAGGGTTAGGGTTAGGGTTAGGGTTAGGGTTAGGGTTAGGGTTAGGGTTAGGGTTAGGGTTAGGGTTAGGGTTAGGGTTAGGGTTAGGGTTAGGGTTAGGGTTAGGGTTAGGGTTAGGGTTAGGGTTAGGGTTAGGGTTAGGGTTAGGGTTAGGGTTAGGGTTAGGGTTAGGGTTAGGGTTAGGGTTAGGGTTAGGGTTAGGGTTAGGGTTAGGGTTAGGGTTAGGGTTAGGGTTAGGGTTAGGGTTAGGGTTAGGGTTAGGGTTAGGGTTAGGGTTAGGGTTAGGGTTAGGGTTAGGGTTAGGGTTAGGGTTAGGGTTAGGGTTAGGGTTAGGGTTAGGGTTAGGGTTAGGGTTAGGGTTAGGGTTAGGGTTAGGGTTAGGGTTAGGGTTAGGGTTAGGGTTAGGGTTAGGGTTAGGGTTAGGGTTAGGGTTAGGGTTAGGGTTAGGGTTAGGGTTAGGGTTAGGGTTAGGGTTAGGGTTAGGGTTAGGGTTAGGGTTAGGGTTAGGGTTAGGGTTAGGGTTAGGGTTAGGGTTAGGGTTAGGGTTAGGGTTAGGGTTAGGGTTAGGGTTAGGGTTAGGGTTAGGGTTAGGGTTAGG